>JAVCKZ010106817.1:0-10559 GCA_034780755.1 Lepetodrilus elevatus
AGCTTGTGTTCATAAAATGTTTTGCAAGACTCCCTGAATAATCCAAATCTGGTGACAAAGATTGAATTTCGATTTTAAAAAAAAGAAGAGAAGATATATTCTGAACCTAGAACTTTTATGGCTTAAAATTACAGGATGTGTTTTCATAGCTTGAGGAAAAGTTTGAAATTATATTTGGAAGTTATCTGTGAAGTAAAACAAATTATGGTTTGGTCTACTTAGGGTAGGGATCATGTAGCATGTCTGACCTACAGTAAATGCCAACATAACTGGATAATATATTGTCTAAAGTGTCAGTGTGATACCTAGACTATAGTCTAAGATAAAGGTTACTAGATAGATGCCAGGAGTGTCTTTTAGCTCGAAAATGTACAAAATGATGCAATTCTTTTCATTGAATTTACAGCATTATCAATGTTGTTCTATAATAAACACAAATAAGAATCATATGGATGCTACAGGTTTTCCCCCCACTACTAACAGGTCACTGTATGATCACTGACATTCCACGTACAATCCTGTTTAACTTTAATCATCAAATCAATATCAGTCATAACTTATGAAATAATGACTTTATCACTAGACATTGATTGATCAGGTTTTTTTTTATTAAATATTATTTATGGATTCTTTTACAAGACAGCTTAGATTGTTGCATTAACCTGACAAGTTTGAAATTGAAAATCAATTATTTTATTTTTGGATGAAAATTCTGAAAAGCTTGGCTTTATTTGAATGTCACTTTGAGATTAATTTAATAAACAATTTATTAGATCGCCTATGATGGATATTAGAAAAGAATGCTAAGAATAATAACATTTTGTATTGAATTTGTAATTTAATACAATACAGTCAAGATTTAAAGAGATAATGCTATCGATGTCATTAACTAAATGTTGGTTTGAAGTGTGATGCCACTACATCACAAATGTCAAATGATGACAAGATTGTTGTAAGACTATATCACGTGGATCACTATAGCCAGACTGGTGCTATTATTACCGATATCATCAGTGCATCGTATCTGTTTACTGGGAAAGTCTGGCCAATTAATGAATACTTAGCACACAATGGAATACCTGCCAATGGAATATGCCAATAAAATTGAAAGTTTAATGATGTATTTAATATGTTATAACTCTTGTCATATTTGTGAATGAAGTTTGAAAGTATAATGTTTTGTCTATGTTATTAAATGGCATTTTTGTGGTATTTTTAGCAAACTAAAAGTTATAGAACTTCTGACACTGTTGAATGTTAATAATTTACCATCGCTAAATCATGAGTTATATTTCAAGTAACCAATAAGCACACATTGTAACAGTAAACACTGTTATATTTTACATTCAGCTTCTTTATTAGTTTATTGAAATCATTATTAATTATGATCATCTAGCCATTAGACAGTACCTGTTATTTCAAGTTCATCACTTCATGGTATGAACTAATTAAACATTTTCAATTGTTGGTTGATATAATTGGAAATTAGAGCAACTTTTATTATTATTTCACTGATAACATACTTTCAACATTATTTCACTCATAACACACTTGCATGATTATTTCACTCATAACACACTTGCAAGATTATTTCACTCATAACACACTTTCAAGATTATTTCACTCATAACACACTTTCAAGATCATTTCACTCATAACACACTTTCAAGATTATTTCACTCATAACATCACTGGCAGAGTTTTACATAGAGTTATTGTACGGGGCTGGATTTCCACAATCTGGTGGTACTAGCTTACTGGAATATCATGTATCATGGATATCAGTCACACACATTATACAGACTCCCAAGCCAATGAGTCCTTGCTTTACAGTAACTCTGACATGTATTTGCTGTCTTACGTAACCGTTATTCCCAACACAATGTGGAAATCAGAGATGATGCAGGATTCACAGAATCGGTCTTAAGTGAATATTTATAGAGTTTTGTCTGCATCGATGCGTCTAAGCTCTTTCTCCCGTACACACAATTATGGTGGCTTGGTTGTCTATTGATTGCCAAACTTGCCAATCTGATTACTGCCAGGAGATTTAGAGATCTGTACGATTCACTCGCAAATAAACTGTTTTGATCTTTGGTACGTTTTCCCCTCGCAATCCGCTCTATTACAAATGATTTGATCTTTGATAAGTTCGTCCGTGGTACAACCCATCTTAATTTACATGCTGTTCTTTTGCGAGATGTTTTTTTTTCATTCTTGTAATTTTATTATGAGTTCTCTGAAGTAATTGTTTCTCTTGTACTTGAAAAGTTGCTATTTTTCTTGGTATTTCATGAGCAAGATTATTTTCTGTTGAGGTTGCCAGGTCGCCAGTGTAATAATAGTAGATCTGGCTCAGAGCTGACGGAGGTTACAAAGTATTTTAAGTACGATTTCATTATCAAGCTCAAAATTAATGTTATATGGGAATTTGTGAACAAAACTTTTAAGTTGAGCATAAGGTCATACTCAACAAATTTCATAACCTCGCAGATTGAAATTTTTCAATGATATATGCATGACAAAGGATTGTAAATCTCCGATGAAATTAGATACCTTCCTTGCATCAAAGAGCGACATATGGATATTTGTTGATTTGGCATAGCATACACCATATTCCATGATAATTATGATATTTATAAACAATAGCAGAATTAGTTAATTATAAATAATCGATATTATGATAATTAAGATGGGCGAGGATATGTCATTTGAAAGCAACGTGAAAATACGAGGAAGTCATTAATGGTAAAGAACGGTTCCTTTGCCAGTTTGTTAATTTCTGGTGGTCCTTGGGTCAGAGGAACTGTCCCTTTCCCATGACAAATGACAAGTCCATTCAACAAGATGACAAATTGATCTCTCGCGGTTGTTCGAGAGCTTGTCTGAAATTACCATTCATTATAACCATAACAGTAACGAGTCTGTCATTAATTATAACTATGCTAAAATTAACGGCCAAGCTTCCTATGCTGATAGTGACCCTTGGTTGAGATCAATTCAGTACTAGTTGGAATGGAGTTCACGTACCGCAGTTATGTGCGTGATTTGTCCGGACAAGTTCGTGAGATCAGTTTGAACGGAATCATTTATTGTATGTTGAATGAGCTTAGCTCCAGAGGTCATGACAATTATGCGAGTCAGAAATTGCTATGTTGCCTTTGTGATTCTTTAGTATAAGATCTAAAACTGCATGAGACAATTAGATATACAGTGGACCTCGCATATAACGTACTCATTGGGACCGGCTATTTTTGTCCGTTATTTGCAAAATCTGTTATACGCATATACCGTAATTAGCGTTAGACGGGACCGGGACTTCAGATTCAGTACGTTATAGGCGAGTGTCCAGTTTACGCGAGGCCGTTATATGCGAGGTCTACTGTATATACTTGGACTAATTTAACAATGGCGTGTCTATTGAAGTGAATAAAAAAATAAAAAATAATATTAATTTTTTTTTTTTTTAACTATTTAGCAAAGAACTATGTTATGTTGAGTAATTCACAGTCATACAGTGATAGTCACTATTTCATACACTACAATCCCTCATCCCTGTACGCTCCTGACCTTTCCTGACCTCTCTGACCTCTCGAGTTTCAACCTAAGGTTTATCAAGTCATGAATAAGCTTCTAATATGCGCAAGGTATGCATTAATGTGTCAAAGGTGAAAGTACACTATACGATTATAATCATAGTACATGTATTAATGCTATTAACATGCTTAATCACAACTATGAGAATACTTTAAAGTGACAAACTATTAAATTAACATGGAATGGAAAATATATTTAAAACACACATTATTAGTACTACAGTGACTCCGACAATTGTTGTTTACGTGGTTTCACCTATGGCATGCACACGTGTCGTCTGTGCATGTTCAAAACTCTGCTTGTACAGTCTTTGATGCAAGTATCTCACCCGTGCAGCGGTAAAGCACCAATCACTTTGGTTTGGTGGTCAAAGGGAGATAATTATTTTACTTGAGAAAATTGTAATTGTTGTGTATCAGTGTCACAGAAAATCCCCCCACCCCCCCCACCCCCGATATATGTTATTAATCCCTATTAATCACATATATTCTTATGCATACACACTATATAGTAAATTCAGAACTATGTAAACCACTTTGTGCATACATGGCCGTTGTAGTAATACAGTAATTTCTACCAGTAAATAGTTTCTGTCATGTTAGTCTTTAAAGAACAAAAATCACAGAGAACCTTTATATTGTTATAAATTATTCCATTTATTTATTCAGTTTGAATACAGTATTAATTGACATACAGGCCTACTTGAAATATTTGTTAACAACTGGGGATGATACTGTGTGAAGCTGTAGTAAAATCATAGAATCTGAATGACTGTAAACAGACACATGATACAATATAGCCCATGATTAATTTACCATCTGGTGACATAAACTGGTCAAACATCTAAATCAGTAAATGCACTTTGCATTGACTCACTCAACCCTGACATATTTACATATTTAATGATCAAACATATTTTACTCGAGGATTGGTAGAACATTATAGTTTATATCTGACACCTTACATAACCATCCCACAGGGTATTATAGTTTATATCCGACACCTTACATAACCATCCCACAGGGTATTATAGTTTATATCTGACACCTTACATAACCATCCCACAGGGTATTATAGTTTATATCCGACATCTTACATAACCATCCCACAGGGTACTAGTATTATAGTTTATATCCGACATCTTACATAACCATCCCACAGGGTATTATATAGTTTATATCTGACACCTTACATAACCATCCCATAGCGCTATCCGAACAGACCACCTAGATCAATAATTGAGTAATTTTACGTCCCATACATGGCATGCTAATCCAATCTAGACTGGATGATGGGTAATTTTGTTTCCATGACGATGTGCATCCACCTAATTTGAGGATCTCATCCCCCAGTAATCTTCATATCAGTGGCTCTAGTAACAGGTCATTTATAGAGAGCTGGCTGTGTGTGTGTGTATAGTCAGCATTATAACAGAGCACATGTACTGTTCAAAAGTACACATTGTCTTGGTAACTATGTCAGCTGTCTAATTCTAGTGATTACTGGTAGTGATACGAGATGTATTGCACTGGAGAAGTAATTTGTTTAAAAAATAATTTAATTTGTATTTTAAGTTTACAAGGACTAAGGCCTAAAATAAATTATATTTTTAAAAATTGTGGTTTGGAGCCTTTTTCAAGATCCTTTAAATTATATCACACCTTTTCAGTTTAGGGTAAGAGGAAACCTGCAATATCTAAAGCGCTGACTGTTGCAGTAAACCTGCGAGCACCGACTAAACGCTATAAATTTTTTTTTTTATTCCTTTCCTGTTTTCGGTTCTTTCAATCTGTCTGATAGCTTTCGCAGTTTTGTGGGAGAATTCTGAGCGGTAATTAAAATACCATCTTGTTTCAGTAACAACTTCCTCTGATACACGTCTGACATCTGGTCTTGTATACGGATGAAATTATATACAGCTGCTCTTGTATACGGATCCACTTGTGTATACGGCTGGACGTATATAAATATATACATGGCTATGGCCTTGTCTCAAGTTCCGCTCATCAGACCTTCGTATTGATCTATTGTTTTTCTACTTCCTCCGAGCGGGATTAAATGGTACCTCCGTGCCGCTGGTTATGACACTCTCTCGTTGATGCAGTCCACTTCCGACTGTCGCGCTGTCGGCAATCGCAGACTTCTTCGCTGGAGAGTTCTAGCTGTTGTTTACGCTGGAAATTTACTGTCTTCACCTGGCTGGTGCTAAATGTAAACTCATTATACAAAAGAGTTCTGATACAGGTGTAGGTCAGTGCATAATAGACTCCTCAGATTTGTGTTCTGGAAAGTTCGGACATTTTCATTGTTGGAATTCCTGTTTTATCTTGAAATGCAACAGATTTGGAAACTGCTTTTTCGGTAAGATTCAGTATTTATTTTAATAATATTAATAGTAATAATGTGAACATTTATATTGCATTCAATCCACGCTATAACGCTATGGTCATTGTGCTACATTATTGCCCCAGTCAATGGATCAGTGTGCTCTCATTTTCCTTCTGAACTCCATGGGGAGTATACAGTCCAAGCTGTCTTTGAAGGTGCTAGAAGGTGTATTATTCACATGCCCATATCATCCTACTTGGTACCCATTCTGGGCTACCAGAGGCATCATTGAACTTCACATACATTAATGCTCATTAAGACCAGTATTCGTGAAATAGTTATTCTCTTTCCTGCTTCTCTGGCTACCTTCATGTAAACAAACGCCAGAACATGCTATACTAAAGCGGCTCAATTTACCAATAAAAATATATTGGCATATTACAGTTGCCATGGTTTCAAAGTAATTATTGTAACATACATGGTACGAGGCTGTTCATGGTTCTGATTTGTCATAACATGGTTAACTTCATGGTTAACTTCATGGTTAACTTCATGTTAACTTCATGGTTAACTTCATGTTAACTTCATGGTTAACTTCATGGTTAACAAGCCGAGAAGAGAAATACTGGAACTACCATGATCGAATCCTTCCAACAGGATCATATGTTATTTTTTCTCTGATATAATATGTACGAGAGGTGAGACAAATATGACCTCGTATATTTGACATGGTTAGTTGGATGGTTATCAGGGCGTTAATGCGATTGATTTGGTGGTTGTGATCATATACTGTAAAATGGATATTATTCTTCACATGCAACTAATTCTCAGGAATTTCACTATATGTTGATTGCAACAGACATGTGAATAATATACCATGATTATACTAGCTTTCATTGTTGTAAAGGGAGGTCACATCGTGTTCTTGGCAAGCCATGCACTAGGGAGACAGAGGTCCAATTATGTATAGCCAGATTGTCATCAGAAACCTTCTATCTGAAGGTAGGCCTAGGATTAATTAGATGACAACACCATTCATTTGTGTGTGTTGTATTTACCAATAATATTAATTGTAGGAGCATGTATTATGAATCTGGCCACGAGGGTACAAAACCTTTTGCGTACGATTTCATGCTCAAAATCGAAATTATATTGGGAATTGTGAACAAACCTTTGAGTTGAGTATGAATTTGTACTTCAGAAGGTTTTGGAATGGTTGGATAGGTTGGGTTTACGGTTACCACAATGTGGGCAGGATTGGAATACTGGCTAACTTATTAACAAGTGATTAAGAAAAAATTGTTTTGCTAATTTGGCATCTTGAAATTCAGGAATTGGTGAACATACCCTTTTCTTTACGGTATGTCTTGAGAATTTCCAGCCAGAAAGTAAAAACATTTTGCAATACTTCCTGAAATTAGTTCTTAGAACGAATTCAGAATGAGAAAGACAATTTTTTTTCAATCGATAATTCTCAGTTGTATATCACCTTAACTTTTTTTAAATAAAATCCTTACATCGCCATTTCCTGATCATTCCGCCTTTTAAACAGACTCTGTGGCATAGAACACTTGTCGCTACAATTAATTGTAAGTAAAATGTTACAGACAATCTGCAATTGTAGGTCTATTTTCTATTTATCGCTACAATAGTTTTAGCTAACCAGATTCTCAAGTATTATAGCAGTAAAAGTATTCCGTGCAATAGACTTGCACGTGTAATGGGCTAAAATTTGACTTACAATCAATTAATTGATCTGAATCTGCTCTCTGCAGGGCAACTGTGGTTGTCTTCAGTTGTGAGAAGGTTAATTTTTCATTTGGTTTGCTGTGCAAAATTCCACTTTGGTTAGATTAAAAGTTCTTTTGTCAATCCTGAAAATAACATAATTTTTAGATTTTTCATACAGGTGTGTATGTGTGTGTGTATCTGGATGTGTGTGTGTGTGTGTGTGTGTGTGTGTGTGTGTGTGTGTGTGTGTGTGTGTGTGTGTGTGTGTGTGTGTGTGTGTCAATATTCGTGAATATTAAATCCTACATCATTATTTATGCCATTATCTGTTCTCTGTAGCATGCAAATCATCCCAATTAAAAACCTTGTCCACAATTTCTTAAAATTGTCCTAAATCCTGTCAACTCAATCCTCTACCTATCTGAAGAGTGCCGTCAACATACACTGTACATGAATGTTCCTAGTCCGTGTTTCACAAAAGGGTCATACTTTAGTCTGGGCCTAAAATCTGGTCATATACAACTCAGGATTTTTACAACACCAGGAAATCATGTAAATCTTGATTTATGCCATGCCTACCGGTAATAGTGCTCATAACTCTAGTAGGCGGTCTAAACCATAGGGTTCAAACTGGTAATTAGTTACAACCATGAATTAGAGACCATGCTGAACAACCCCTACAGCATGGAACACTAGGCCGTGCAAGCAAGGATAGAAGTCTTAGACCACCAGCCAGTTCCTTTTACCTATTATCTCCTAGACCACTGATGTAGTTTTACCCATTATCTCCTAGACCACTGATGTAGTTTTCGCGTGTTGATCTGATGGAACTGCTATTTAAATTACTGTCTCATATATGTCAATGTCCAATATGATGTGTTCCCTAAAATGAAATGACATCTTCTGTTTGTGTAATTTATTTATTTATTTATATGTGCAATTTTGCCGACAGTCGACTCTGGTGGGCGGTATTTTAAAGGTGCGCTTCCTTCTTTTCCAGAAAGCACAGCAGTGGTGACCTTCACAGTCGTTTGAAGACCCGGAAGCTTCTCGGGGTCGGTGAGACTGACGATGGAGATGTTCATAGGTCAAAGGTCAGTAGAGATATTATGGGTGTCAAAGGTCGATTAATGAATTTATTTACAGTAAATGAATATGGGTCAAGTAAAGATCATTTATTGAGTTAAATGCCAGCAGGTATATGGGTCAAAAATAAGAAAATATAGGTCAAAGGTCAATCAATTTATATGGTCAAAGATTAATAGAGATAATATGTCATTCAAAGGCTAGTTAATATGTGTCAAAGGTCAACCATAAAGCTAACTGTAGGTCAAAGGTCAAGCAATTAATATACCGGTAGGTACATGTATATACAAATACATTTTGGTAAATCATGTGCAAGGTCTGGTTTCAATGATGATGGCGTTTGGCTTTGCGTTTCAGCTGAGTCAGATTCTGGGTCACAGCGACCAGCTGTACATTCGGCTTCCTCACGGTCTCAAGATCTGGCAGTACACTCTGACTGTCATCTTCAGCTTCACTGCTCTCTGGGTGAGTCTACTCTTGGTGTATGCCTATCATTATGAAAGAAATTGGTTAATTTAATTCCAATTTGAAGATGTAAACCATGCTGTGTAATCACTAAAAATTACTGTGTTTTCTAGTTTCTCAAGAAACACTTTATTTCAATGGATTTCAATTTTTTTTTTTTTCTCTTCTCCCACAGGCATTGCTGTTTCCTGCTCACTTGTTTAACATATCGTTTGAGACGGAGGAGGCGAAATATTTGACACTACCCATCCGCCTGTATGGTGTAGCCTTGCTTAGTAAGTATCAATCTGTATCATCACACACCATTAACTCTCCTCAGCGAATCAGAAACCTCCATTGTGTATGTCGACCAATCAGAAACCTATTGTGCATGTCGACCAATCAGAAACCTCTGTTGTGTATGTCGACCAATCAAAAACCTCTGTTGTGTATGTCGACCAATCAGAAACGTCTGTTGTGTATGTCGACCAATCAGAAACATCTGTTGTGTATGTCGACCAATCAGAAACCTCAATAAATTGTGTATATTAACCAATCAAAGGTCTATTCTTGGACAGATTGGCATAATAACATTGTCTACGTAAATATTCCTGATGAGCTTACGAGTTGGAGTTTGGCCAATTATGTAGACATTTTCTTTACTATTTTTTTCAATATGGTTTTTCATTATGGATTTGAGTCACTTTTGTTAAATTAGATACTGTTAAATTAAATTACTGGCCCTGAAATTATGAAACCTTTCTGAGTACGATTCCATGCTCAACGTCATATAAATTCTGAGCTTGAACATTAAATCGTACTCAAAAGGTTTATTGATCTCGGGGCCTCGTGTCCTGTGATATGGGTGAAGTAGTGTTGAAATGAGAATAAATCAAATAAAAGATCAACCTCTGCCTTCTGGATGCATTGCATTTGAACAAAATAGGTCTACGTCATCTGCATTCTGATGATTCTTTAGTTCACTGGTATTAGCATTTCATACATGGTACCATAGTGTTCATCATAATGGGCTAAATGCAAGTGGCTTTAAACCCAAATTTAAAAAAACCAAAACCTATCATTGCTGCATTGTGCACACTCACTGTTCTGTGTTCCAGGCCTATCTCTACTACACTGGAACACGATACATTCGCAGGATCGCGATGTCATCCGGGCATCGCTGCTCTCCAGTATCATTTACTTCTCACTACAAACTGTCGGTAAGTATTACCACAAACACACACACACCATCACACACACACACACACACACATACACATACACAGGGGCGGATCCAAGGGGGGCTCACCCGGCTTGCGCCCCCCCTAGAATTGGAAAATATTGTTCAATAAACATGTATTATGTATTATGGT
>JAVCKZ010106828.1:0-10556 GCA_034780755.1 Lepetodrilus elevatus
TGGATCAATGTGCACTCATTTCACCTTCTCAACTCCCTGGGGAGTATACAACCCAAGCTGCCAGTTAAGGCGCTAGACGGTTTTACGTTCACAATTCCATCTCTTCCTACCGGGTAATGGTATCTAGTGTGTATCTAGATTCCATGTGGTTTCAGTAGAATCAGAAGTAGGTGGCAGAGTAGCAAAAGTAAAGAGGCAAAAGGTCAACATATATCATACCTTCATCTACAAAGTTGTATCAGCAAGATTGAAAGTAATGGCAAAACTAGGGAAATAGGCGGACAATTTTGCCAATTGAAACCACTCTTCCATAGATGCCTATGGACTTACAGATAAACATAATTGTATAAAAGACAAACCAGACAGTCATACAAATACCACATTGTCAGAAAGGAATGGAATAATATATAAATATTTTTTAATAATAACACATAGTTGATGGAGATTTAGCATGAATTCGCTGCAGTTTAAAAATTCTGCTACTTGTATGAATAAATCATAATCATGCCAGAATTAAATCATAATCATGCCAGAATTCAACTAGCATGTTTAGCAAAATACTAGCCCCTAGTGTCAAATAGGTGTTACCCTTCTCGACATATTGGGTCGTATGTCATCTGGTGCAAGAACATCAGTAATTGTTTAAACTCTTTCAATACAACTATGCTATAAATAGTCATAACCTGCAGAAATACTGCACATTTGCCACAAACACCAAAATGAGATTCTATTGAGATAAAGAAATTATTTACATTATTTTTCTTAATTTGCCACAAACATCAGAATTAGATTGCAATGAAATAGAGAAATTATTTACATTATTTGTCACTAACAGACATCTTAATTTGCCACAAACATCAAATTTAGATTGCAATGAAATAGAGAAATTATTTACATTATTTTTCACTAACAGATCTCTATTTGCTATAAACACCGAAATGAGATTGCAACGAGATAAAGAAATTATTTACAGGAGGTACGTAATATATATAGTTTTTCTGCCAATGACCATGGATGACATTGTATCCCTCTGACTACCATAAACGGCAGCTGATTTCACCTTGATGTGATAATGAATATCTCAAACCTACACTTGCCGTAAACACGCGTAAACTACACACCCCCTCCCTCCACCCCCCCACCCGCACACCCCCTAACGACAATCAGGACACAACTGTAATTAATATCGTCTACATCAAATCTAGGACAACTTTCGAATACTTTAATTATTCTCCCAAATAAAAAGTTACAATTATTGTCAATAAATAAAATGTATGTGAGGTTGTAAAATATGGAAGATAAATGTTAAAATATTTTCTCTCAAAATATGCATTAAAATAAATTCAATTACTAACTTCAATTTGGCATGCTTTTATTTGTAAATGTATTCTTTTAAAATAATTTAAGTATTTAACAAATCCCTGTTTCTGTATTATATTAACTGCTATGACTAACAGGCAAAGGGTGCACACTCGGCCATATGTTGATACACATAGAAGGTTTACAGCTCGTGGGTCAGAGTTCACCCACTATCTCTAATCGACAGTCTCGTATTATTGTGACCCACACTTATAAACCACGGACACCCCATCGTTGACCCCAAACAATGTAATTCCAGGAAATGCATCCTCACGCACTACTCATCGGGTAACAACGTTACAAACATGTCTCGAATATTATCCAATAATTAAGATAAAAACTCGTTGAAGCGAATGAAAAAGTTGAATCTGAAAAGTATAACATGCACCTCAAACATACAACAATGCAAAACAAAAGATGCTCGAAATTATGTTGGAATTAATTATCTAGAAAATATTTTATAGAATATAAAAAAGATTATGAAACTGTACATGTAAATTTAAGAAGTCAACTACGGTACCAAAAAGTTTATAGCAACTAAACAGATTTTAAAATACATGAGGAATGATAAAAAGATAATTAAAAAAAACACAAAAACATTTCTAATAAACTTTCCCCTCACATTTTGATCAAAATAGGACTTTTAGTTAATTAAATCTTAGCACTAATTATTGACAATAATAATTACTGAGCTTGATTGCCAAACAATTATGATGAACATGATAGATACATTAAATATTTTTGATTAAATACTTTTTCATAAATGGAAAATAAATTACAATCTATAGGATATAATTATAATGACTAATCTTAGTCAAGTGACTTAAAGTCAATATCAAATGACAAGTTAGGTATTTTAAAAGGAAATTGAATAAATAAAAATGATTCAAGATTCAGAACATTAATTTAATACTGTATATCTACAGGGCAATATTTCATCAAAAGTAATTGAGTAGACTGTATAAACGTCAAGGACTGACAAATTTATTGTGGGTGGCATAAAACTTGATAAACCTGCTTAGAGCGTATATTATATCAGCGTCATATCTGCAGCATAGTAAGCATGCCCTGGTATTTACCCTGAGGCGATCTATGATTATTTCGAAAGAAATTGTGCTTGGCCATTTTCTTGTAGAAGTACTACCTATCATTGTTAATATTTAATTAACCTTGAGGCCTATTCTCAAAATGTTCTTATGAACCTCTTAGCCTAAGAACAGTTTTTAGCCGTACAGAAGAATCATTAAGATTGTCTTACAATGGTAAGAATGTTTTGAGAATAGGACCCTCGCATTTTAATACTCAATATCTCAAACCAAAATCATGTTAATATATTGAATAAAAAAAATCATGTAATATTATACTAGTATTGAGCAAACATATTATGTTAATAGAAATATCTATCGACCTTATCGGATGTCAAAATACATATGTTGTTTACACAAATGAAAACTACACCTAATGCTGATCACTGGGCCAAAGAACTTACATGACAAACACACACGAGTGACAAGGAATTACAACAATATACAGCTATCTTGCACTGCTTATAATGGGATGAAATCCTGTAGCAACTATTCACTACCCAATAATCCCCCAACAACTGTGCCCTTGAACCATGGGAAGTAACTCTGTGACTCCTCTTTTTCTGTATATGGAACATTTCTCGTGAGAAAACAAGGGACACTTCTGCATTCTCTCCCCAGCCCAACATAAAACCTACATGCACAGGTTCACCTACACACAAAAGAACATTTTTACAGGCAGGTTTCCGGTAATAATTTCCTGACAATTTAGTAAGAATTCCCCAGAGACAACCAGAAAATGTGACGACAACAGTGAAAGAAAACAACGACGACAAACAACAGTGACGCAAATGATGACACCAAGTATGAAAGATGCCAGAGCTATTTTCAACACATAAGCTTTGTATTTGTTCAGTCCATGACTTAGTCACAACTAATAAATAATATATTATCTTGCAACCTTCTTGTAATTAAGTCAACATTTTTGTAATTAATTTGTAATTTATCAACCATTCCTTATGTGATTAGTAAATGGAAATATAATATAAATCTTGCAACTATTCACTCGCAGATGAAATCCATATACGAAGGATACATGCATAAGTTTGTACAATGAAAAATACTAAAAGACCAAAAATATACGAGGAAAATTCAGATAATAACGTGCATTTTAGATGATTTCAACCTAATAAAAATGCGCTGTGAGTTATTAATTTTGCAGCAAAAAATAACTGGCCAGACGAAAGTCATATTCAGTGAAATTAGTCAAAAACAAGCGGTTATAGCAGTTAACACCCTAACGGCTGGATTAATCATAATGCTGTTTCCAGCATTGCCAGGGTTAAAAGTACAGCCAAAGGGAAATGTAGCTCACTTGGCCTGCATTTCGCAAAGGAATCCTACTGTTTTTTTTTGTTTTTGTTGCTTTCTAGATTCTTTCACTAATATAAACACGTCAGTTTAGGTCAGGAGGAAACCCACATCTGTAGCGCTCAATGTTGCAGTAAACCTGCAAGCACTGGCTGGTACTGACAGACCAAGGTTGATAACTGTATTGCCACTCTACAAACAGTGCATCTTATCAATATCGTGTCAGAAATGTAACTTTCGCGAACATTGATGCCGGGCCCCTGGGGCGGTGATTTTAACCCGGAACCTTTGGATCCTACCACTGTTCCATAAATAGAAGTTGATATCATTTTATGTTAATAGTTTTTAAAAAAATGGCAAAATTGATTTAGGACCGGACTACAGTACGATCCTGTTGTGAAACGTAGGCCAGAAGATTTGAAGAATGAATGAATACAGAGCTTAATGCTGCTGCGGGTATCTTTCGCGAAGATTGAACAATTCTGGGACCAAATCTGCAAAGCTATCATATCTTTACAATCATTTGTAAGCCTATTGTAAGATGATAGAGTTGGTCACCATCCTCATCTTACGATAGCTTTACAATCGATTGTACCTCTGAGGATTGGGCTACAGTGTTAAAAAAATATATATATATATATATATACTGGTACTAGTATTTGTATTTACAAGGCTGTTACAAAGTAAAAACAATTCCTTTGTGATAATAAACATCTATATTTGTTATAAGGTTTTTCCAAACCATTTTGAATTTATATTTATCCTTGAACATTATCAATGGGCCTAAGTATCGCAGATATTTCGTGTACTGTATCCAGACAAATGAATAATTCTTGTGTTTTTTTACTAAATAATTTTGTTTTTTAATTACAGCTGCTTACAAAATTCGTTCACATATATCACAGCCTTCTTTTTGTCAAATTAAAAAAATATTCAACAATAAAAATAAAAAACTCAACTATCACATTCAGATATTTTGAACTTTGTAGTTTGATAGGCAAGCTGCCGAGCTATTCTATCTCCTTGAATTTCAGTAGTTGTAATTCTAGCTCATTAAAAAATAATTGGATTTGCCAGTTTGAACTACATGTACTTAGTGATGCGAAAGTGGCTTGTATTGAAAGCAAGTGAGTATTTGTCCATATAAGCTAAGGTGTCACACTATACCGTCTTAATAATAGATCAAGCTAACCGACTTCAAAGAATTTCATTTGATCATTCTATAAAATACTTGCGCTTTCAATTATTATTTCAGAATACCAAAACCAGAAAGATGACAAATACAACATAATAATACAACAGGTAAAACATGAATACCGCGGTAGAACAACAATGGATGGTAGGATGAAAATTCACAGACATTCCAAAGTTTACAGGACAAAAGAAGAACACATTTCAGAATAGGTTTTATCATTTACAATATGTTTGCTTTTTTATGTTTTGACATACGTTTGTTATAAGACTAAAGAGTAAAAATATCTTCTCATTGTCGTGTCGTCTTTACTGGACATTCTAACATACACTCTTGTAATGTTCACTACGTATTCCTGATGATATATAATCTCAACTTTACTGAGTGCGCGAATATGGAGTTTAACGTCGCTGCGGGAATATTTCACCAATTTGCGACGATGAACTTTACTGAAAATACGTTCAAGAATAAAATAATAAGACAGTTTTCATTAAGATGTTATGTAGTTGACCAAAATAAGTACTTCATAGTAAATATATATAAATACGTGAAAGCGCTAGCCACTACTCCCAACTATTTGTTAATTAAATATTTAAAGACAAATTTAAGAACCCAAAAGTATCCCTATAAAATGTTGAATAATTAAGATACACTTTTAGGAAGACATTCTGCTGTGTTTTTAATCATAATTATTCTCTAACAAAAAGAATAATCTTTGATCAAGCTAAATTTAAGAATACAAAAACATCCGTTTAACTTTAACATTGCTGTCAACATATGTACACCAGCTTCCTGGGGGGTCAATGTATAAAAGATGACATCTAGCTGTGATACAATGACAACATTATGGCAGTGCATGCACAGAAGTGAGAGGTCAGAAGTCAGAGGTGAAAGTTGGCCGTGGCAAGTCAAATTATGTGGACTTACCTTTGTTTACTATAGCACACACAGACAGCACGAAAAAGAACAACAAGAGTACAAATATTATCTACACTGGTGTCTGTCCATGCTGACCAATCAGAAGCTAGAAGACAATATAGTCGTGAAGTACGGACCAATCAGAAGCTAGAAGACATATAGTGACTTTGTGAAGTACGGAGGTACATATCACACAATATACATAACACTCAGAGAGTGACATCAGAGTGACGTATCTCGCCACTCATCAAGCGTTGTGAAAGAGCAAGTACTTGCTGTACAAAGAAGGAGAACATTGCAGATCGACGTGATGCGTTTCTTTAAGAGTCCAGTATACAACGAATCATTCGCTTAATAGACAGCATAATGTACACAGTCATATATAATATATTCCATTCAAACACAAATAGATCATCATACCATATTGAAAAATAAAGAACAAAGTTGCGTATGTTTGATCTATAAATAGATCGAGGATGTAACAAACTGGGAGGACATATATTTAAGGACGGAACATGCAAGATGGAAAACTGAATTTTCTGAATTTGTAAGGGAGACAACTCTGGACACACATTGGATCTATTAGCATTTCGTCAGCCAAGCTGCAGCAATGTCGAGCCTCAAGCTACATCAAGATATCAATTTGTCCCACAGCCAGCGACGAATAATCTACATTGGATTGATTCTATTTACGCAAACACGTAAAAAAAAAAAATAGTTGGGAGTACCACAGAAAATCTACAATGCAGCTAATTCCGGACTGATCTATATATTGCTTATAAGTCATCATGCTTATTTTTTTATATTTTTTTTACAAATTGATTGCTTAATATGCCTCCAATTGTAGGTAATATCGATATCAAGTATTTAATTATATTTTTTTGAAATTTGATACCCTCCCCGCATGATTTAATTAAAGTGTTTTACATTCCTATCCCCCCCACCACCCACCTCCTCTCACCCCCATCTTAGCAATGACACGTACAATGGTCGGATTTGTAAACATTAAAAAAAATATGTATATATATATATGGAAATATAAATAATCTTAGCCATTGTAATGGTTGAAATAGCGCTATAACAAAGCATGCACTGAAACATGAAACAAGAGTCAACTAGGCCTATCACTGACATAGAACCTATACACTTCAATACTTCCTTTAGTTCTGTGTGATCATGAATGATTGATTTTAAACACTAAAGATTTCACTTCAGTGGGTTTATATTTTTAGACACGACAAGGAACAAAAACTAATGGGGAAAAAAAAAAGGTTGTACAACAAGATGGAAGGTTGTCGATTTGGTTGTACACACTGTTGGAGACAAAGGAATGAGAAAACAAGGAAGTCATTTTAAAACATATTAATAATCCCAAGAAAAATGAAGTAGTTGATCAACTGTATGAAATCTTGGTACCATTGGACACTAATATTAACTCTACATAATACCAATAACCTACATCGACTTATATTTCATGATCACATTTCAATTTTCGTTTTACAATACAGAAAGAAAAAAAAGTTAAATTTAGAAGTTATGGTTGTATTTATTTAGTATAGATTACACCGACAGAATTTGACAATTGATGTGTTTTATCATTATCATTGGGTGGAATTGACTGATTACAAGACTACCGGTAGTCGTACACTGTGTTGAATAAAACAAAGTAATAATTGGGGATAAACTTAGAATAAATAAAAAGTAAAAAGTAAAATTTAGAATTTACGGCAATATATTAAACCAAATCGAACATGATATGCTATGCATTACGTTAGCCTTATTACAATGCTGTATAAATATACCCAGCTGATACCCAGTTGGAAAAAAAGCAAGGTAACGATAGGGGATAAACTTTGAAGAGGCAGGGTCACAGACAAAACTGACACCAACAGGATGTGGACAACGATGTGTTACCATAACAACAGACATACACATTGCAACAATATACAAGGAACATACAGGGAACGCAACAGACACGCACACAATGGGCCCAGATAAGCACATGGGAGATCACATGTCAATCATCAATGTGCCGCATATTGGGGGACATTTATCTGCATAGCCTATTGTTTCTATCAGATTAATGAGTGTTGCAGGTAGTGTCCCAGGTAGTGACACATAGTATCAACTTACTTGAGAAGTTTCTTGTGGCCAGCATAGTGGTAAGAATCGCACCCTGGAAAAAAATTCACGAGAGATAATTTGAAGGTACAAAATAATACAGATTCAATATAAATTATGTAAATGTCATTAAAACAAACGGATAGTAATTTAGATGCATGTTCAAATAGTCAAGAATAAAAATAATACACCACCCTCTCTCTCCTCTCTCTCTCATTAATGCATTTCTTCTTTCTCTTACTTTCTAGCACTCAATTCATACATTTGTTCATATCTCCTCTCCCACCCTGTTCTTCTTACTCTCCTCATAACTCTCATTTTGTCTCTCTCTTCCTCGTTCATTCTTTCTCTCTCAGACAACTATCACCATACCTGATCACCATCATCACCATCATCACACATGGACACCGCGGTATTAAACCACTCATCCACATCTCCATAAGCACTATCCACAGACTCCCCACTACAGTATCCGACAGTCACCACATGCACCGAACACTGGTTGGAATATTCTGCATCAGACCCGCAATCCTCGGACCGACAGACCAACGGGTCCGTCATACCTCGAGCCCCGCGGAAACCAAAATGACCGGACGACAAATATCGGGACAAAATAAAAAGCCGGTATAAAGTAGCTCGCAGGCTTGGAGTGTGTCCAGAAAATAGCAACTGCTGTACAACTTTACCAGTGTCAACTATGTTCAGCGTTGCATTGCTGATTTAATCAGCTACCAGTGGGGCAGGTAAATTACAGATAGGGGTTCGCCAAGGAAGTGTTCTGCTCCCAGGGCCTTTTATAGACTCAGTCAAGTATCTACATATCTTCAAATCCTTATCACGTTTGGCCTTGCCACTGTTGAGAAGTTCACCCTGGCCTTGCCATGTGTAGCAGTTCACATTAGCCTTGCTGAGTGGAGCAATATTAAAAAAAAATATTTTTAAAATAACATAATAGGTTTAATGCTTGAAAACCAAACAATTTTGAATGTAATATAAAGACATGCCTTTATAGTGATTTTTGGTGAGCTATTTCCATGAATAGTTAATAATATATTGTCTCAGATACTTGGGAATAGCTATGTGTGGAATGACTCATAAATAACTGGACAAATTACAACATGTTCAAAAGGTACAAGGAAGAATGTGATGAAATTTGTCATCAAATAATTCATTTGATGTAAGTCAACAGATATATTTTATTATGGATATTTAATAATTGTCTATGTTAGAAAAAGAAGATTTAATTTACAAGATCAACGTGTGGGTGCAATTTTTCTGTATCTGTTACACAGCTAGCTAAATTTGTCAGGACTGTAGAAGAACTGCAGATTTTACTAGTGCTTCAGCCAGTAAGTCATTAGGGTAATATCTGCAAAGTTATAATAGTACTAGTATCTGATCAAAATTAAATAAGAAAATATTAAAATAAATTCATCCACATTTTGCTGTAAATACAATCTTTGACAGAAAACGTGTAATTACTATGCAGACTACATATAAACTTTTTTTTATTAAACGAAAGGGTGGTATGTACATTTAATCACATGGGAGAGAGTTATGAACATATAATGTTTTACTAGCAAACTTACTGTAACAAATGTTTTTAAATTTATTTATTTTTAATTTACATTTTATTTGTATATACTTGCCCACCCCAAATACCCCTCAATACCCTGATAGCGCTACTCCAAATACTAATTCAAACTCTAGTCCTTAACCTTCTCACTGCTGAATAAAATCAAAGTATTCTATTTCTGCATGTGATCGGGCAAGTTAACTGCCTTCAGCAGGGAGAGGGTTAAAAGTGTGCTGCTGACCCTTTGAAATACCGATACCTAGATAATATTCAACCACTTCCCAAGTAATACTCCCATAAAGTTGTCAAGCTGATTTATTGGTGTAAACAACCAAACATAACCTACAGATACTTTATAACTTAAAAGGGCACATTCTTTGTAGCTTGTACAGTGAGTGAATTATTGTTTTACGTCACAGCGGAAATCTTTCATCCATACACCATGATTCTTGTAAATATACAAGCTGCAACACTGAGAGCAGATTTGAAGAGTATATTTGATCAAAATAAATTACAATTCAAGTTGTATGTACATAATGGGTGGAAAATTCAATCAGTATTTTTGGAAAAAGAAATTACGGAATAAAATTTAAATATAGCTAAAATAAATATGATACTGCCAGTATTTTGTGCATTTTCATAATTATCGTGCTCATATTGATGCTTGTTGGTTTATGGCAGGAGGAAACCTGCAACATGTGTAGGACTGAATGTTGCAGAATGTATGTGAGCACCTGCTGGTAGACAATTATTTATCTTTTAAATTGGGGTTTAGTCCCTTAGAGATGTGTCACATCTTACCATACCGTGTGAGTGTACATACGATGCAATATAGAATTCCAATTGACAGATCCCAAGGACCCAATGACGAGATTGTATAACTAGAACAAGCTCTACTCTTCAGACAGATTGTAAGCAGCACAGCCAATCAGAAAACGGAAATATATCACGTGATGTTCATCAACATGTCAACAAAGAAACCAAAGCTCGATTT
>JAVCKZ010106839.1:0-10555 GCA_034780755.1 Lepetodrilus elevatus
ATATACTGGACATTTCAGTATAAAATGAAATTCGTCTTCAGTATCACTGGAGCAAGCCTTACATGTTCTATCATTAACATTAACATTATGGTACCTTCCAGTTTCTATAGCCAAAGTACTAGTATGTGAGGAAAGCCGAAATTTTGACAAATATTTTAGATACGGAACTGCAGTGAGTTGGACCGTCAGCGAGGCCCGTGTTCATTCCATATAAATCAAATTAAACTTGTATTAACTTGGCTTCAAAATGAACTTGATGACTACTGTGGCATTTATGCACAAATGGCATTTATACATAATTATTACTACGCACTGACTTTATTAGTAAGTTGAAGTCAAGCTCGCACCACAGGGGTACGTTTTATATTACTACCATAATATACAAATAGTTTTATTATATAAAATACTAATTATATATCTAGACTCTCTACTATTATTCAGTGGCAGTTTTCACATGATAAGTTGAGGTTTTACTAATATTTTATGACCGCTTCATATTGAAGTCTCGTTTGGTATTATTTTATGACCGCTTCATATATTGAAAAGATTGGATGAAGTCTCGTTTGGTATGCGAGAACAGACGAGACATGGTGGAAATATGGCGGAAAGAAACACTAGCACACATGAAATTACACATTACTTAAACGTAGAAAATGCAAAGGTTGTTGCCCTGTTGATGGTTTCAGGGTTTATTATGTACCACGGCATTGTACATCTCAAATATGGTAAGAATGATGCGCACTGAGTTATAGCACGTGCACTGCAGAACAAATCGGGACGTGCTAAACCATTTCATCAGTGTTTTGTTTGCATGGAAACTGAAAATATGACTCTTAGAACAAACAATACTCGTGAATAAAAGTGGTATTACTTCATTAATATTACACCTAATGATATATACGGTCATTGATGATTAATATCAGGCATTCGTCTCAAACAGCTGAGAAATGCTCAATGCCCAAAGACAAAGGTTATGAATGGCAAGCCTGAATGTAGGAAACAAGGGGGACAATCTGCTCATGCATTTTAGATAAAAACAAAAACAATTTCAAGTAGGGTACTAGAGTATATGCAGTATATTCTGACCACTTTTGCAGACTAGGGCTCTACACATGTTATAGTATTAGTAATACTAGTACAGCAAGGAACTACATGTCCACACAGTGGTTTAATAAGCAGGCCTTGCACGGAAGAATCGTTTCATTGCCGACGCCATGCTGGGTGGCAGACGATATGGCATGTCGTGTCGACGTATAATAACATGAAATAACAATGAAAATAGTGCCATTATAGTGCCATTTCTCCAGTCATAAGCGTAGGTGAAAAACTACACAATATCAGTGTTCAAAATTAAGACAAAAAAATGGGGGTCAATAATCGGGTCATTTTCCATATAGGCCCAATGTTAACATGGTTAATGGAGGTTAAATATGTCATTTTCAGGGGGTCGCACATTTAACATTGTTTATTTTCAAATGACCCCCGGACCGCCTATTAATTTGAACACTGCGCATTGTAGCCAATGATTAACATCCATAGTATTTTCTTTCTGAAAGGCTATTATTTAGGGAATACATTCAGGATATTTTTTTTAAATATATTTTTGGGATTTATTTTTTCTGTGAGCATTCAGACAGTTTTGTTTGAAGTTGATTAAATCTAGCAAGGACTGTCACATTTACACATTTCCCAGCCCAGCAAATTAAATATTTAACCCCCTTTAAATTTGAACGCTGCAATATGATAGCATTTAATTAGTGCCTGAATGAGTAGCCAGTTACCTCAGTGCATTCAATGCCACAAGAAACTGCAAGCAGCTTACAAAACTAGCCACCGTCTCAAGAGTCATATGAATCGTACATGGGACAGGAAACCAGTTTAACTAAACGGCTTACTCAGCCCTGTGCTGATTGAATGCACCCTGGTCAAGGTTCAGTTACGGGTCGTTCAGAGTTAACACGGGTCGGTTACTGCAACGTTTCCCATTGCAGTTTCACTGTAATGGATCACTCCCTATAGAAACACATGATCGAACTGTTAACACTGAAATCGTTCTGTGGGTCCAGCTGACACTGGAAAACCATTCTGTTAACCGATGTGGCTGCCACGCCCTTTAGGTCTAAATGAGCCGTTGCAATGCAGAGTTCGCAATTAATACTCGCTCTGGCCATTTCTTACATATCCTAAGGACGAGTAGGAATTCTTTGTCTTTTGTAAACATTTGTTATAATTTGTATAATTATTCGGGCAAAATTTATTATCCCTGCAATGTTTAATCAGTTACAAATTCTTTGACCGGTTACTTGAATGACACATTTATATACAGAGAATGCACACTGTAATGTATATTATACTCAGTCTACATATGTTAAAAACTTAGTTCTTTTTCTCCATTAAAAGTCTGTTCATCTGTTTTCAGGAATGGACAATGTTTCAACATTATCAGATTATATTTCTTGGTACAATACTATTGTACTACGGTAGTAGTATTTGTTGTCGGGTGAAAAATGATTAATTTTACATAATTTAACAGAATCATATTTTTAGTCAGAAACTGTTACAAATGTTATTAAAGACATGTTACTTATTTTCTTTCAGGTAACGATTCTTGCAAATGGTTGCTTAGCGATGGACGATTCCCTGGGTACAGTGCTTGGCAACCATATGGCTGCATGGTGCATAAATATTCTAAGGGGTGAGCAGTATACCATATGTATGAACATTAGCTAAATAGATTAATGTTAAAGTCATGTTGGCTATCTTGACACAATGCACTTTCAGAAGGGTCAAATTATATTTTGCATAACTTGTATTCTAGAAAACATCTTTCTCAAAAAAAATGTATCTATAATCCAATAATTATATAAAATGAATAAAATAGAACAAAGGTTTAATCGTCCACGTTGCTCTGTGTTTCAGCGACGCCCGGATGTGCATGCACTACATGTCGTACTGGGGCGGGAGAAACCACATCACGTTTGTCGGGGATTCCAGAATCAGACAGCTGTACTTTGAGTTTGTGGAGCTCATCAGTACTAAAACCATACCAAAAGCTAAAGCCCATTCAGATAGAAAGTTCCACGACGAGAAAATCAGCGCAAGAATTGTGAGTCTTCGAAATTAATGGTTCTAACTTCTACGTAAACTATTATCGTTGTTAAGTCTTTAAATTTTATTTTTTTAATGATTTCTACACCAAACGTTGTATAATGATCGTCACGTATTGGTGAAATACTCCTATAAAACTATAATGATGGTCTAACAAATATGTCGATGCTATCCTTCACTGTTCTCATTGGTGCAGCAGGCCGTGGTCATTTTCCACGCTGATTTATTTTTCCAATGGTTTTATTTATTTGCTCTGGACATGGCTTATGGCCTGCAGTCCCCAACCTCTGGCTTTTCCTCTGAAATCCCAATCGTCTGTTGTCATGCCTGTTTGTGACTTTTCTATTTATTGTATTGTTTTCGATTCAGGATTTTCTGTGGCAGCCAATGGTGAATCTCTCCATGTTTTACGTGTACAAGAACTGGCTGATGAGTGAGCCGGGCGCTCGGCCAAACCTCGTCATCACAGGCAGCGCCACGGTCAGTGCAAGTCTATGCTAAACTACTGATCCGTTAATGTACCGTATCGGATAACTATTCCCTTGATGTTACTCCGTGTTCAGGGCTCTACATTAACGTTTTGAGGCACCTGCCCCTTTGTCCTGTCGGACATGTAACTACTGTATAAAGGGCTTGTTAACCTAGGTTATTTCACATGTCCCCCGTAAATTCTACCTGGCCTCGGGACAGGCGGACAATCCGAGCCCTGCTGTTTACCCCTCTCCCTGCTGGATTATGCACAAGCACTGCTCATTTGGTCATCTTCGGTCGCCTTCAGCAGGGAGAGGGTTAATACCACATGATTTTGATGATGATATTTAACGTAGTTTTTATCTTAACGTATGGGTTCGTCGAAAATGGGTGAAAGATTCCCGCAGCGACGTTAAACTCCATATTCACTCTCACTAGCGTATGGGTGAAAGATTCCCACTGATGTCAAAACAATAATTCACTCACTCACTTAACATAGTGTTCATTTAACGGTCAGATCTATTCCTCAGACTTTGGGTCCCAATTTCCGGTGATACGATTGGCCCACATGACCAAAGATATGAATATGCTATGTTCCAACCCCAAGTGGGCCAATCAGGTTGCCAAGAATTGGGCCTGGGTCTACCCCAGACTGGGGCCAGGGAATATCTTATTTAACATTTGGACTTTTTGACTTTTTCAGTGGTGTATCAAACTTCACAATGGCAGTAAAGAAGCTCTGAACAATTACCAAGGTATGCTCTTTTTCATGTTATTCATTACAGTATTTATTATTTAAAACTATCAGCAGTTACCTCCCTTCTTCCTGTCATGCATTTTGCATTGTCAGTCAACGAAATTGAATGGTTTGTAAGTGCATAACCGATGAACTAGTTATTGCGCTATATAACAACAAGGTACCGTAGGTCCTTGCATGGACTCTGTTAGGTTATCTCATTGCAAATTATGTTCAGACACAGCAATTTTTCACAGATCCGTGGAAATCTTCTGATTTATTTGTCCGGGGGTGGATTTATCTGCTGTGGACTTGGCTTGGGGCCTGTAGCCCAGGCTTGTTTTCCGCTGGAATCTCAGTTGTCTCAGTGTCTGTTGTCATGCCTGTGTGTTAGCATGTTCTGTCTTGGTAACCAGCTCACTGTATCCTATATTTGTCTTTCAGTGAATCTCACTACCATTGTGCCTCACTTTAACAAGCTGATGGACACGACCAAGATACTCTGGATGCTGCAAGGTACCTATGAAAGTTTCTTCCAGGGCTCTGGACTAACGTATGCCCGACGTACAGGGGCAAGTTAAATTGCACTGCGGGCAACTTACTTTATAACATTTTGCACCTTTGATGCCTTTGCTACTTGCCTTGACTTGCTCTGCGGGCAAGTAACTCAGAATGTTAGTCCAGAGCCCTGTCTTTGTTCGTAGCTATGCATGTCACAGCCATACTAATATGTATTATTGATATTAAAGCATTACTTTATTGCTTATGCAACATTAATCTATATTTAGATGTATTTCGTTTTCAGATCCTGTAGTTGAGGAAAAGCTTGGTCCAAACAAATCCATGATAACCAATGAACAAATAGACGACTACAACAAGGTTGCCTTGGATGTCATGTATGTACTTCCTTGTTCGGTGAAAGTAGAAATGTATTTCTGATCCTAGAATTATCTCCCCTTGCATACCATAATAGTGGGGGCTGCTCCTTTCTAGCTGTTCTGGCTATACTTTCTGTCCGACGCACGCACAGTTACCAAGGATTAACAGCGCACAGTGTAACTGCGCATGCGTCGGGCAGAAAGTACAGACAGAACATCTAGAAAGGAGCAGACCCTTGGTAACGGGAGTACTCATAAGGACGGCATAGTAAAAGCTTAAAAATTAGTTATTTTCCACTAGTTCTTAGGAATTCATTGGTCATTTTACACACTGTTGATGTCATTTTACACACATGCTGCATGCTTGCTATCTTTATCAGATTTTTCTCCATTTGCCAAGCTTATTACTCAGCAACTACATGAGCTTGCTGGAGCTGCTTATGTGTGTGTGTTGTGTTTTGTGTGTGTTATATTTATGCCATGACCACAGCACTCTGAGGTTGTATCTCTTTCCAGGGAGCATAGCAAGGCTCACCTGTGGAAGTCATCCCGACTGGTTTCTCAAGGGATGAAGAAGGAATCGCTGGATGGCTTGCACATCTCTAAGGTTCCTCTAGAGCTGGTAAGATTTACTCACTGCCCAGTCTCCTCCCTCCACAGACAGATGCAGTGTAAAACAAACCATGGACTTTGATTATATTCACTTACCATGCTTGCTAATGGTTGCAGATCATTCACAAATGTTAAAGTGATTGTGTATCGAGGGTAGATACGATAAGTATTGAAATTAACTGAATTGAATAGGTGAAGGTTGTGACTTCTTTCTTGCCGTAGAACCGTAATATATTTGTCAGGATCAGTTGATGGCGTTCCCCGCACTTTCAAAGCAATGAATGATGTGGTTTTAGACCATCATAGACAAAACCTGGATCGTTTGCTCATGGTCACTGTGACATGTTGCGGGTCATGCCGTGTCGTGTAGTGGCTGTGGATTTACAAGTTCAGACAAGCTTTTAGTATGCTTCACTATCCGTAGACCATTGCAGGTCCATTAACTCTCCATGCTGGAGGCAACCATAAAAGGTCTAATCCAGCATGGAAAGGGTTAATAGATAATGACGACATTCATGATTGACGTTTTCCCAATCCATATGTTCTCTGTTGTTACCAGGATGTGCAGATTCTGCTGAACATGTACTGTAACAACGCCATGAACCACTACGATGGCACTTGCTGCAACAAACCTGAGCAGGCAACCACCCTCCAAGTGATCACTGCGGCCATGTTCCTGGTGTGGTACGTAGTCTAACAAACATTGTGCTCCTTCCCTCCAAATACTACTTCCATGTCTGCGTATGCACTGACTTGTCATGATTTTCCAAAATACACTGGTTTTCATTGGCTTGACAGGCTGTAATATTTATTTGTTTATTTATTATACTATAGTTGTGTTGCACCCTTTCCATACTAAGTGTGTTCAAGGGTGGTTTACCATGTAATATAAACAATAATGTAAATGTAATGCCAGGGCTCTAAACTAACATATATGCGTACAGGGGTAAGTTAAATTGCACTGCAGGCAACCTATTTTTTAACATCTAACACCTTTGCAACTTGCCCAGAATAGCCCTACGGTCTTACCATGATCTGTGTCTTTTTCAGCATGGTTTCTGCCATAGCTCTCTATCTATACCGCAGACGGTTGCGAAAGAATGCTGCAAAAGCCAGAGCTGGTAAGGAAATTATTTGCAGAATTGAGACATCATGATATCCAGTTATCATATTTAGAAAAATATTGACAGTACATTGTGAATAGCTAGAACAAAAGTTACAGAAATATTTCTAAAGAGAAAAAGTTCTGAAGAGATAGGATACATTGTTGTCAGTCGATTGTTATTGTTGATGGCGTTCCCCGCACTTTCAAAGCAATGAATGCTGTGGTTTTAGCCCATCATAGATAAAGCTGAATTCTTCACTCATGGTCACCGTGACATGTGTTGGTCATGTGTTGTGTGGTGACTGTGGATTTGCGTGTTCAGACATTAGTTGTACAGGTGTTTTTTAGTGACATCCATCATTTATTTTGTTGAAAAAAATGCAATATGGCAGAATGTAATAATCCTACAAGTATTTAATATCTCTTTACCATTTTCAGTGATATTTTCACCATGTGATCCTGTTTACTGTAGGTGTTGCCAGTGTATATGCAGATCCGAGTGTTGGTGTCGTCGTATCTCTTCCTGACTGGCTACGGTCACTTCACATACTTCTGGCACAAGGGGGAGTATGGTCTGGTACAGTACTGCAAGGTAAGACCAGCTCAGCTCACAGTGTGTTTCTCTCGCCTCTCTCACCATCTTTACTTCCCGAGTGTCAGGCGAACCTTTGCTCTCTTTGCAACTGGTTACTGTATGTCTGTGTTCGAAATAAAGAAAATAATGAGGGGGTGATTTTCCATAGGCCCAATGTTAATGGTGGTAAAATCTGTAATTTTCAGGGGGTCACAAAGATACCTTTAACATTGCAGATTGTCAAATGACCCCTGGACCCCCTATTAATTAGAACACTGTTATTCGTCTCCCTGCTGGATTAGGCATAGGCATGGCTCTTTATGGAATATATCTGGTTGCCTCCAGAATGGAGAGTTAATTGGTTCATTCCCTGTTCACACAGAAGACATTGCAGAAAGTAATTAATGACAAATCTATTGTTTATTTGAGAAATTTGGCATTCTGGTATCTGTGTAAATTGTAGCTTGGTTGTAAAACAGGTAACAGTATTTCAAAGCAAAGCATAGCTACTGTTATTTTTAGTGTGAATATTTTAGAAGCTTTGCAATCAACGGAAGCACCTATGCAGAGATTATTGTGCAGAGGTTGTACAGTTAAATTACGGTAGTTTATTTCTGGTTTGTGGGTATTAATACAAAACATAGTTGTCCTCCCCTATATGTAAACTGACACGAGGTCATTTAACACGTGGACTAGTCTCGGGAGTAATAACCCTATGTAAGTTAAACAATCACCATAGTATCTATGTCCAATAGTGTGTGTTGTATGTATATCACCATCATCTTATATCATGCTTATTTCTTTAAAGTTCAGCTTTTTCTTTGTTCACCATGAGTGTGTGATGATGAAAATAATGTTCATTTATATCATTAGTACCAGTATTCAAAAATATCACCTAATTTAGCTTGAACATCATTGTATGTATGCATCTTCTTTTGTATGTAAATTCAACATGTTTAATGAAATATTATAAAATCAAGGTATTGTTTCTCAAAGCTCTCATATCTACTACGAAAACCATAAGGACTCTAGTACTAGTAGCCATCTCTAATACATGGGGATCGTGCACTTATAATCAGAGTTCTGTGGATATGAGATGTACTTTATAACTTTGTTGCAAGAACGATAGTAATTTGTTGCTGATTAATTATTTGTAGTCCCTTTTATCGACTACTCTGTAGTAGTGTATTAAATCATGCATCATTGTCATCATCAACAATAGATTCTACTGGGTCCTGTTGGAATAATAATAATACGGTCATTTATAATGCGCTGATACGCCATGCAAACACTTGCCCAAAGCAAGCACTGACATAGTTTGGGTGCAAGGTTGATCAACCGTGACATGGACATTATCAATAGACCATTCAGTGTTCGAAATAACGAAAATAATGAGGGGTCATTCTCCACAGGCCCAGGTGGTAAAATCTGTAATTTTCAGGGGGTCACACAGATACCTTTAACATTGCAGATTTTCAAATGACTCCCGGACTGCCTATTAATTTGAACACTGCGCATTGTAGCCAATGATTAACATCCATAGTATTTTCTTTCTGAAAGGCTATTATTTAGGGAATACATTCAGGATATTTTTTTTAAATATATTTTTGGGATTTATTTTTTCTGTGAGCATTCAGACAGTTTTGTTTAAAGTTGATTAAATCTAGCAAGGACTGTCACATTTACACATTTCCCAGCCCAGCAAATTAAATATTTAATCCCTGATAGTACGCATAGCCAGAATTCCACATTAATTAGCATACCTTTAAGCTTAGTCCTGTTATGTTTCAGAATGGTTGTAGTGACGTGTATTTAATAATAACCCAGCCCTGCAAATTAAATATTTAACCCCTGATAGTACGCATAGCCAAAATTCCACATTAATTGGCATACCTCTAGCTTAGTCCTGTTATGTTTCAGAATGGTTGTCGTCACTTTCCCATCTATTGGCATACCCGAAAGAACAGCTTTCATCGCGTGTTAGAAGTAAGTTCTTTTAGTTCTGTCATTTCTGTGTTTGTATTTTTTGTTTTAACAATTTATTAAATGATAAATACCACAATTATTTTTGCTGTTTTTACTAACATGGCACTTCAATATTTGAAATATGAAACCTTCAGATGCTATTCATCCCTAGTACCCAAACTTCTGCACAGCCGTTTTGGCGTTGAACCACCTCTTTCCTCGACTTCTTGTTTTTCTCTGTTTATGTTAATTCTTTTCATTTCAATTCAAATTATAATCAATACTGTAAATATCTCAACTTTCCATTTATTATGAAAATTATGACATGAAAAATATAGTACCAAAGGAATAACTTATTATTTCCTAATGTACTACTGTGCCATATATCCTACTAGTTCTAATTTTGGACAACAATGTTCTCTTCTTTAGAAATGACCAATTTTAAAATGCATGCAGCAATTCTAGTATATTGTGATTGTCCTTGGCAAGATTGTATTCAAATTTGAACAAAATGTGTGAATGCACATTTGGGGTGGGTTAGATTGTGTGAATGCCTATACTGAAATGCTCACACACTATTGGCAAGTTTAACCAAAATTTAAGATACTCTGGTGTGTATACATAAAGACAGTATTAGCATTATTTCCAATGTTTGTTTTTAAAACCATTGTCTAGCAATAAGACAACCTAATATTGGAGTACATCACTCCATTGATATAGTCATTGGCCATATACTAACTGCTTATGAAGAAGTGCTCTTTTTTTCAGGCATTTGTTATTTATACTCTGTTGGTTAATGAACTGATACATTTTATCCTTATTCTGGTGATGGGAAATCTAGTTGTTAATATTATTTTCAATATTAATTTCTGCTCCGCTTCAAGACCAAGATCTAAGGATGTCCAATTTATCCTGTTGACCTTGAATGAACGTATGGCAGCTAATCAAACAAGAGCAGCTGACATAGATTCTTCATCTACCACAATATTCACATATGATTTATCAATGTTTTCCTGTATCTGGTTGGTGTGCAGGGCTCTAGACTAACATTCCGAGTTACTTGCCCACAGAGCAAGTCAGGGCAAGTAGCAAAGGCATCAAAGGTG
>JAVCKZ010106850.1:0-10555 GCA_034780755.1 Lepetodrilus elevatus
GGATGCTACACCGGTAAGCGTGTGCTAACGTGTTGCGCCGTAAGGCACCGTTAAAAGTATGAATCCAGCTTTAGCCAACGTCAGTTCATAAAACGCCTCTAGAAACATCATGGTAGATTCAGCATTATTGATAAAATGCACCAATTGTGGAACTCAGAAAGCAAAGAAAGCATTTACCGAAAATGCTAACAGCTATGCTACTCACCAAGATGTGTATGATATTAAGCAGAGTTGTTGATATCATGACGTCCAGCAGACCGTCTTCATTGGCATTGATTTCCACGACAACGCGTTGCAGCTCGTCCGTGATCATGCTCTCGAACGACGTCACCCCATCTCCGTAGAGCTTAAGAGCCCCGTAGACCAGCTGCCGCAGTCTTGTGTGATGGGTACCAATAGGGCTGAAGCCGATGTTGGCATCTTTGAAGACAAATCTGGTGGCGAAGGTGCTGGGCCTGTCGTTGGTGATAAGCTTCAGGGCTCCGTCGCAGAAGCAGGTCCTCACCGCGTCGCTGCTGTTGAGGTAGACGATGGTCTGGTGGAAGAGGGACACAGACACAATGTCCCCATACCTGCGAGCCCAGCGGTCCGCGTGCTGGTGCAACGTGAAGTTCTTCGCCGCCGAGAAGAAACTCAAAACAGTTTGAAGTCCTCTGGGACCCGGAGGAAGGGGCTTAGCTTTGCGAGAAGTCCAATGCTGGTAGATCCGGTACAGAAATAAACTGACTGTAAACAACACGGCTATTGCTGTAAGCCCCATTGCGAAGGTATAGCATGCCACCCGCGTACGGTGCAAGTACACAACGCCGTACAAATACTATCACACACGATGGGAGAGATTCCTCAAACACATAACTATGTAGTAATGCATTGTATGCGCACATTTACGACACGCCTTCTAACCCGCAACCTGGTTTTCTTTCCACTATTAATTGGTCAATCAGAAGAGACACGGCTAGCTCCTAACATAATAAATACATGTTCTGAAGAACTGGGTGATTGAAATGATGCGTTTAGGGTTCACAGTGCGAATGATTGTAAATTTATTCAAGTATAGGAAACAGGGTCATTTCCTATATATAACAGAGAGTGGGTGTATGCATAGGTTTCTCGTAAACATTCACAGCTCATTGAAATACTGTACTAAAGGTATTCGACACCGTTTAGTTATCTGAACTTGTTCATTGGCTGATGATAGACGCTGCATACATCACGGGTATATATAGGGAATGGCAACACGGCCAGGTTCACTATCATGACGTCACAACTGAACGCATTTTGAAAATGTTTATCTGTTGAGTGTGTATGCACATCCAGCTATCTTACACAAGAGCTGATTTGTTTTGTCATTGATAGGAGTAAATAAGACATGCACTATTTACGTGCAACCGAACAATGGTTTATAGGATTCATGGAGGTCGCGAAAAGTATGTCCTACAATCTTTCAATGGTAGATTACTATAGATTCTGGTGAGGACAATATGGCTACCAGGGTATCGTTTCTCGAAGCTCTCTTAGCCACTAAGGGACCATAGCACTATCTTAGCAATGTATTAACTATCGGCAAAGAGAGTGCTATGGTCCATTAGCGGCTAAGAGAGCTTCGAGAAACGATACCCAGTTCTAAAATTATGCCAACTTATGGCGACCTATCATAGTGATTTAACAAACGTTATCACTTTACAGATACGGTAGTTGTTGTCTGACTAACGCCCAATAACTACTGGGATGTGAACGACGTGCACAATGTAAATGTTTTCTTCCCTGGTACATGTTCAGGGAAAGTGTCTTCTTGTTTCTATCCCAAGGTCCATGCTTTCCCCTCTCATCCTCTTCCCGCCATTCCCATAGTACCGTCATGAACAGCTAACCATTACTGTGCATGTGTTCAATGCGAACCGCTCCCTAGGCAGGTATAATGTTAAGCGCCTGTGAGCAGCCTAGCTGGAACTCGGCGCTATATAAATATATTATATTATTATTATTATTATTATTACCAAAGCACCCACTCTTCGTAGACGAGTCATTAGAAAGTATCTAAGTATGGTTACAAGGTGTACAGAGACTATCGTTGGTGTTGAGGGCGACCACGGCCATGCAAGAAAGCTTAAAGGACAGAACATCCTAGATCTTGAAACAAAAGATCTGGATGTACCAAAACCAAAAGGAAGACATACTATTACTAGTAATGCCAATCCATCGACTTGACCAGATCAGAACATTCCCGTAGGAAATACCAACTGACGGGCACTTGACACAATCTCTTAGATCTAAAACAACTGAGTTCACAGCTAAGAGTCATGGATGTACCAAAACCAAAAGGAAGACATAATATTAGTAGTAATGCCAATCCATCGACTAGACCAGGCCAGAACATCCCCGAAAGGAAATACCAACTGACGGACACAACTGAGTCCACAGCTAAGAGTCATGGATGTACCAAAACCAAAAGGAAGACAATATTAGTAGTAATGCCAATCCATCGACTTGACCGGGCCAGAACATCCCCGAAAGGAATACCAAATGACATATACTTGATACAATCTCCTAGATCTAGTTACCTGTTAACACAGCTAAGCGACATGGAGTCGTGGTCCATGGATGTAGCAAACCAAAATGAAGATATTATTTTACCAGTAATGCCTACTCTACTAGTAATACATCAACGTGACCAGAACCTAGAAGGAAATACCAAATTACGGACACCATCTCCTTCAGATCAACGACAAGAAAGGTTGGTGGATTACATGCCTCACAACAGATGCCTGGTCGTCTAACACCTGTATAGTGTATCACGTTGCCGACACTGTACATTCACAGTATTTCCAGAAGGATCGTCGCAAATGGGTGAAGGATTCCCACAGCGACGTTAAACTCCATAATTCACTCACCCCAGAAGGCCGACTGAGATGGCTGTGTAGTATAGCAAAAATGTTAAAGTAAATGAAGTGATAAGAAGAATTTCCAAGACGAAACGTAACATAACGTAACATCACATTAACCCTTGGTTACTCTTCATCAAACTTGTTCAGCGTGTGGTCATATTCCAGAGGTAATCTGTACGTATAATAGAGAATTATGCTAGGCGCCTACTTACACGATGTGAGCTACGATATCAATATTGTGTGTAAGCTCGTCATAAAACAAACAATTGAATTTCTTAGATTTTATTTTTAATTAATGGAGAAAGGTATTTGCCATTAACATTGCTAATGTGGCATATGTGTAGCTAAACCCCCACTCACACCAACACTCATTTATGTCTCCTATTATGTAATAATGCTTGCTTTTGTAGATTTGATTGATTGATTGAATTAATGTTTTACGTCGCGGCGGGAATATCTCACAGGCTCACCCATAGGCGACGACGTGTTTGTAGATAAAAGTGAACAAAGCGTACATTGTGAAATTAACCAAGTTGTTGTTAATGTTCGTTTTTGTAAAAGTGATCAATAGTCCTCTGAACAAATCCGTGACATAGTCGACACCCTGTGGTTTTGAACATGCTGAAAACTGTTGAAGTGATCGTATGACATCGTGTTCGGTTACGTGTTATATATAGTCGTGTTGTGCTCGACATTGATCGTAGTTTACACGTAGTCACGTTGATTCATCGAGTGTAAGTGGGCGCCTAGCAGTAGAGATATAGGCCTACAATTACGACCATTGAAATCGTCTATCAACATTTTACTTGCATATAATTATCTGCTTTGTTATTCAACCGGTTCACGAGTTTACGAAACGTTTTGAGTTTGATTTCATGCTCAAACTCAAATTTCATATGATTTAGTAACATAATTTTTAGTAGAGCATAACATCGTACTCAGAAGTTTCCTATTCGCTGGGCCAGCCACTATTATTCATCATATTTAATACATAATACGAAACTGCTTTGCACACAATACAGCTAGTCTTGTTATTCAAGTTTAATGTATAACATTGCCAACACATGTCAATCTTACAAGAATAATAACGTCTGGGGATCTTTCCTGTATTTTTTCACAAGCACTTCATAGTTTAATTGATCCACTGACCCAAATTACACATTGTATATTTCCAAGGAATTTGAAATCCAGCTTGATCAAAAGCGGCAGTCTGTCCGCACCACCGGGTACAGGGAGCACAATATGTGTGGCACACATTACAGTAACTGAGCGAATGTTGGTATGTGTTCCACGTGGATGGATACTCTAGCAGTTAGTTTGTGAATATCAACAACTATAGAAATGAGACCCTGAAGTGGTTTTATCTGTCAAAGAATACAAACACTTATAAGTAAAATTACACATTTTATTAAGTCACAAGTGTATACCTTCCAATACCGCCTCTATTTATTTATTAATTTGTTGTCTCTCTCTCTCTCTCTCTCTCTCTCTCTCTCTCTCTCTCTCTCTCTCTCTCTCTCTCTCTCTCTCTCATATAAGGAATATTATGAAATATGAATAGGTTTCAAAAAAGGATATAGATCAACTGGGTTCTCAGCCCATGCTATTGCTATCTGAATGATTTAACTCTCTCCCTGCTGAAGGCGACTTAAGTTGCCCCATCATATGCATAAATAGAATACTTTGATTTTATTCAGCAGGGAGAGGGTTAACATAATATGTGATATTGTTCATTGAAACTGCAAAGACAAAGACACCAGAATAATGGCTCGGATAACATTTTATACAGTAAGAATATTTTATGATCAGGTACATAGTGGATGATGCTCACATAAAATATCTGTATTATGCAGAAAGCACATGTTGTTAAATTTCTATAAAATATGTTTATTTTAAAACATATTTTATAAGATGATTTAATTAAAAGGCAGGTATGTTATTATCCATTGTAGTTTGTTGGTGACACACTATCTCAGGTACTCCACCCAAAGTGTGACACATCTCTTCATTCTGTCTGTGACACAAGCTCAACTTATGCAGGTACTCGGACCTGTGACACATCTCTCTTTCTTCTGTCTGTGACACTACATCCAGGTACAATTGTCAGGTACACAACCCAATGTGTGACACATGTCTCATAATTGTGACACACTTCTGACAACGTATCCATGTCAGGTATACAACCTAAAGTGTGTCAGCCATGTGAAGCCATGCTAAAGTTTTTGCAAATATTGATGTACTTCCATGTATTCCTGAAAGAAACCAAATACAATGTGAGAGATTTACTCAACGAAAGTTAATATTTTCATAATTAAATTATCATGTAAATTGAGTACATGTATAGGATAACCTTTTGAAACCATGATCGCAAACACATCATCATACAATCATATTGTAGACTATTATTAGTTTATTTTAATTTTTTATTTTTATTTTATTTTTTTTAATTTATTTTTGTTTATTTTTATTATTTTTATATTTTGGAACACTTTTATTAATTGATATTTCGACAATGCATCTAAATGCTGTCGCCTAATTAGATTCATTTATTGAAAATTTCTGAATTAATTATTTGGAAATGATCAAAAAGTTATTTTGGAAAATTATTTGCAATAATTATATCATAACCGACTAAGCTCTTTATCTGCCCTACCTGTCCTAGCCATGTATATACCTACATATACAGTAATTAGTTGATTTACCTGCAAAGTGGTGAAGAGAAATGACCGGGCAATGTACAACTTCTTCTCCTGCTTGTCATACTTCCACAGGTGTAGCACCCTCCCTGAAACATACCATCTACTGTAGCCATGGCAACATAAGAAAAAAATCATATAATAATAATAATAGTACATTTATAATGCGCTGAAGCAACTTTGTCTAATTTAGTGATAGGTAAAAGAAGATTTAGCTTTTGAGTTTTTTGAGAACATGTAGTGCATTGTGGGATTGAAACCTTGATGGCTGCTGTGTTTGCGGTACATAATATTTTAAAAAACAGAGGCACTATTTAGATGCTTTTCACTATCTGAAAGTCAAGTAATGATATAGCTATAATGCTAACCTGTTATAGTACTGTGAGAGTAGTTCCCCTTGTTACAGTCTCTCAAGGTCAAGAAGACTAACCTGCCACAGTGTGAGAGTAGTTCCCCTTGTCGTCTGCCACAAAGTAGTCGCCCTCGCCACAGCTGATCTGCTCGTGTTTCAGGGAGTTGATGAGCAGGTCTTCATACAGCGGCTTGAACAGCGCGGTCCCCGACGTCAGACAGTCGTCCGTGTGGAACACGGAGTTGCTCCGGCGGATCGGAAAGAAGTGTGTGTGACCTGGAAATAAACCGAAATGCTGCACATGACACTCAGCTGTTTCTTTCTTTCAGTGTACACAGACTATACTGGGATAATACAATTTCCCTGTGTATTTTTTTGGTAAAACAATATGATCCCATTATATTTATGGTAAAAAAAAATAGATATTCAATACTAGTATCACATTTTGAATGAAATATAAACATATTCATCTATTTAATATTTCAAAATATAAAAGAAATACCTTGTAATCTTCATGCTATCTGCTTTTTAAATATCTCAAATATCACCTGAATAACCAGACCATAATTCAATGATTATGTTTGGTGTATAATATAATCGTCATGTATCATATAACATTGACAATATCACATGTAAAATATTGAAAATTGGTATCTAATACATGTATAAAGTTAAACTGGTATCCAATTTCCATCGATACGGAAATATGATGGATTTGGTACTAATGAGAAATCACGATTGTTCACAGTTTACTTTGTAACATCAACCACACTGCTAACAGTAACACAGATGATACTGTTGCCATGGAAACGAGATACACCCTTGATCAGTGTTTATACTGCTGACAATGACATTACATAACATAACGATCTTCTCTCGGCTGACTATGTCATACATTTAATCTGGAAAACTAAGCATATAATCACAGTTCTACCTTTAGAAATGTATAGAATTTATCTAAAACAAACAATACTTCAGAGCATGCAGAGTTGACATTTTCAAGATTATTTTCAATTTGACAATTTTAAATGAGCCGTTGAATTCTTTCTAGCCAAACAATCACTTTTATCATATATCACCTCTCACAGTACAATTATGATTATGTAATTACATTTGTTCATTATAAGTCAACTGTATCATACTTTTGAATTTCAGTGTTAACTCAAGCTGAATCACTGCAGCAGTATGAAGGTTAATATATTGGTAACACATTTTTCCACAACCAAAATATATTTGTAAGCCAAGCAATGATAATTGAATAGGTCATTCTGCTTGCCACTGTTGACAACTCCATTCTACTCCGTTCTATGCACCTGTTGATATTTTCATAAAAGTACTTTCAGTATTGCATCAGTGACCCATTTAAATGAGAGATTTTTGGGGAGATTTTGGGGAGTAACCATATCATGTATGAATAATAATATCCCAAGCAATGAACATTACATTTAATGTAAAGTTTTCAAATTTATTGCAACCAAATGATATCCAATGCATCTATTAATACTGTTGCAATACATGTGTTTTGAAGATATAGGTATCTTAACAAACTTCACTGACCTGATATCATTCCGTTGTTGTTATGGTGTTGAAAACCATCCAGTTGGTATTGGTTGTCGCACTCTTCAAGCCGACGTCGTTTGCCGGACGGGGACACAGTGTTGGTGGTCGCAGTCACACTCAGGGGGACAGCCATCGCATAGTGTTCAGCGAGCGTCAGTGCACTGCCTCATCTTAAATGGTTATCGCTGTAAAAGCAAGAGGTTGGTACAGTAATCTCACCCACATGGGTCTGGGCCTTAACTGTGAACAACAAACTCAGCCAAGCATGGGTGTTGGGTTTATCATTGCCTCAGAACTAGGCTGTACAAATGGAAAGCTGGGCCCTTTGCCTTATATTAGGACATGACCGAGATTCTGGACGCAATTCATCAGAACTCTGAACTAGACTGATATTCTGGACCCAATTCCTCAGAACTCTGAACCAGATGGACCCAATCCTCAGAACTCTGAACTAGACTGATATTCTGGACCCAATGCCTCAGAACTCTGAACTAGACTGATATTCTGGACCCAATTTTGAATTCCTCAGAACTCTGAACTAGACTGAGATTCTGGACCCAATTCCTCAGAACTCTGAACTAGACTGATATTCTGGACCCAATTACTCTGAACTCTGAACTAGAGACTGATATTCTGGACCCAATTCCTCTGAACTAGACTGATATTCTGGACCCAATTCCTACACTAGTGTATTATGAGGCTCTGGGTGTATTAACCCAGACCTGATGTACACAGACACGCACAGTAATCTGCCCTTTCAGCAATTACCCATCTAATGATGTTCAAACCTGTAGGATAAGCCTTCACAATAAGCTCATTCAAGCAGAAACCATGGCAACCATGTGTAAAATGTTATATAAACAGGCATGCTCCAAAGCCTGTATTAAGACTAATGTGATAGTTAATTCAGTGATAGGTATATGGCCACAAACTAGTTAATACTGTGATAGTTATATTGCCGCACTCAGCGTATGTTACAATTACTGTATCCCTGGAATCTGTGCTGGACAATGAACAGTGCCGTCCTAATGGTCTGGGCCTAAATTAAACATGCAAGATTAATTGTAGCATTATCTCACATTAAGCAGTATCGTACTAAGTGCTCGCTTTATACGACTGTGTACAGTTCATAGGTCATAGGTCAGAATCCCACTTCAGAATGCAAATTCCAAAACATACACTTTTTCACAATAATTATAATTATAATTACTGTGGTATCCTAAATAATAGCTACTTAAAAATAAAAATAAAAAACTTGATTAATTTTTTAAAGAATATAGTAATAAATAATGTGAACATTTATATTGCGCCAAATCCATGCTTCAGAAGCATGCTCATAGCACTACACTAGCAAGCACATAAGTAATATGTAATAAAGTAATATCTTGTTTACCATAATTTCACATAAAACCTGACATTACAATGAGGCATGTATACTAGCATCTCCCCCAGGCAAGGATACAATTCCGAACTGTGCTTAATATATAGAGTTAGTTCACGTGGGCTAGGCAAGATGGTATACTAGTTACATAATACCAAGGTTATATTATACATTCAACACATACCAAAATATGCAGTTCAGTCATAATAAGACCAGTCAATAGAACAGACAATACTTTAATCACCAGATAAGAAATTACCTCAACAAAAATAGAAACAAAATTTCTCATATTGCACACCTACCTTGACCAGTTGACCACATCAATCCAAGTGGTCAACCGTTAGCTCATCTGTGTTTACATTCAACCGAGGTCAGCCACAGTATTGTGAACAACCCAATGAATAAACAAACAGGCAGTATTTCCATTTACACTTTATCACTATCCTGTCAGCCCTTTCCCCCACTATAACATTTACATGACTTGTTTGTCCACTCAAGCGGAATATTAATGCCAGTCCTAGTCAGGTCGGTTTCCACACCAATGTTAATCAGATGGTCATGAATTAAGAATCGGACAAGGACAATATTCATTATATTGTCGAATCAGCAATGCAATGGCGAACACTACAAAGTGACTGAATACAGTACAATTGTAAACCATGGTTAATACTATACAGCAGTGTTCGAAATAATAGGGGGTCCGGGGGTCATTTGAAAATCTGCAATGTTAAAGGTATCTGTCTGACCCCCTGAAAATTACAGATTTTACCACCTTTAACATTGGGTCTATGGAGAATGACCCCCTTGTTATTTTCATTATTTTAAACACTGCTATACAGTATACATGGTATATATGGTATATGAAATCCAGAACCAAGAACATATTCCAATAAAAATGACAAAGGAAAACTGGACTTGACCCCATAAAACAAACCAAACAAGGCAAGGAGTGAATATGAAGTTTAACGTCGCAGCAGAGAATTGTTTTTATTATAGTGGCAAGTCACAGGATTTACTTTTATTTACCAACCATTGAATGAAGAAATAATTACAAAAAGATATTTGATACGGCTGTACAATTAATTATTTTGACATTGACAAGATAAATCTAACGGTATACTGATATAATACAAGATTTAAAAAAATATACAGATAAGTTACGGGGTATTAGTTTGTCCAACAAACATTGATTTACAAAAGTTAATTATACTACAACAATCGAGAAATATCACTTTTGACAAAATCCACACTGTGGATTATGCAAAACTTGTTACACAGTAAAAATCCACCACATACAGTGCTCCCTCGATATAACACCCTTTGATGCATCGCGGATTCGGATACAATGCGGAGTCAAACTTGGGCCCCATTTAAAAAAAAATAATAATTAACACATTTTGTTCTCCAATTATATTCGTTGATATTATGCGGATATTATAACGCTGGTGGCATGTCATGGACCCAAACTTCCGCGTTATATCGAGGGAGCACTGTATGTTGAATAATTATCATTAATTTTATACGAACTGCTTCGTGGATTCATACTGATATACTGCACATAAAGCATAATATCACAGTTGATAGACCTGGATAATGGACAAACGAATTTCGATCTGAGACTAATTGCGCTCGATTTATCCACCCACAAGTTGTTATTTAGTGATGTACTTGATCCCCAACA
>JAVCKZ010106861.1:0-10552 GCA_034780755.1 Lepetodrilus elevatus
ACGTACACACACACGTACACACACACGCACACACACACGCACGCACGCACACACACACACACACACACACACACACATGTAACAAGTGTCGTATAAAATATTAGGGCTTAGTACATAAATGTAAATATATTGTAAATATTTATAAATTAGCCTATATAATATTATAATATTTCTGTGTGTTTATTTTCCAAAAATAGTAGTCTAATTATAGTAACTTGCATTGTTTGTTATATTAAAGAAAATTAAACTTACCAGCGATATAAATCGTGTACTTTCTGTATATATAAAAACCCAGATGTTTATATTGTTCTTGCTAAGCTACTTTCTAAATAGCCGACATTGATCACATTCCGCATCTTTCCAGTACATATTTTACATTCCTGAGGCAAGTCACATGACTTTAGGTACAAAATGGCGGACGGTGAGTAAAATGGGAGTGACAGAATCACAACAAGCACGTTTATTTGTAAACTACTGGTTGCAATTTTGCAACCACAATTATTTGCACCTAAAAACTGAAATCGCATTTAATTATGTTAAGTAATTCGCTGTAATAATGATCAACATTCGACATTCACCCATCCCAGGATTGTCACAGTTTCACATTTGCCACGAAATTATGGTCTATCTGCTTATTATCAAATAATGTCATTGCCTACTTATCGTACTAAATGTTATTTCAATTTTCGTCAATATATTCACAATATACCAGTATTCAGTGTAGGAATCAGATATGTTTCCCATCCAGGATGTTCTTAATAGTGTTTGTTAGATACTAGTTTGTGAACATTATTATTTGATGATTGATCAGTCATCAGCAGGTTGAGGCATTTTCCAACTAAATGCACCCTTTGATGTCGGAAATTAACATAGAGAGATAATCTGGTGTTGCAAATTTGATAATCAACGTTATATTTGACCTTTTTTCTGCCATGATTATGTTATGATAATCCGTGAATCTTGAGTTAATTAATTATGCCATTTCATCAAGTTCAACTAATGTCGGAAATGTATAATACTGTAGTTATTAACCTATTAATAAAGTACATGCTTTATCCAGCTATAGGCAGATATCTTGTTCTAGCTATTTATAGCCGGATCTGTCATTTTCCTGAACCTGATCAGTGAATAGGTAATGCACACAACTTGGTATGGTTATGGAATTCCTTTGCATTCTATGCTGACCGTAAGCTACTTTATATATATGGGTGTGGTCAGGGGAAGACTAGAGATCAAAGTATATCGAATAGCTAGTGTACCTTTTCACAATTCCTGTATCCCACAAAATGACTCATCACATTAACATGTGCCCGTAATCTCCTCACCAATGTTGACATGATCTTGAATGATTTGTTAATTCAAAAACACTTGTATCCAAAGTGTTGGGTATAATGTTTGTTGTGGATGGTTCCAGTGTTAGGGTTCCAGTGGTTAATAAAAACTTAAATGAGCACTAGCCCCACAGAACTAGTGGGGTAAAAAATCTACTAGTCCTCACCAACTTTCACTACCCGTAGACCTGTCAGTAAATAATAAAATTAAAACAACATAGAAGTAACATATATAGTATCAATGTGTGATGTTTCCAGGGGAAGTAGCCAAGCTACAGAACCACCTCAGTCTGCTCAGAGAGGAATACGTCAAACTCCAGAACAAGTACGCCGACCTAGAGCGAAAGTACCAGGTCGCAGCCGCTGGGTCAGAGGTCACAGGTCAAAATACATTTATATCCAGGCTGCTCAAACTTGTTGCTGACCTCTTTGACAAGGAGCAGTACAGGTAGTGTACTTGCATATTCTCATAACATAGGGGGTCATTCTCCATAGGCCCAATGTTAAAAGTGGCATATTCTGATAACACAGTGTTCTAAATATTGAAAATAATGAGGGGGTCACTCTCCATGGGCCCAATGTTAAAAGTGATACCTTTAACATTGCAGATTTTCAAATGACCCCTGGACCCCCTATTAATTCGAACACTCTAACAGTACAAATATTTTACCTGCATTTGTTCATTCTGATCCGGATTGTGGAAATAGTTCCAAATTCAATGCTTTAAATGCATTCAGAATGTTTGGTTGTTTCAGTGACACCTGCTATTCTTTCAGTGACATTTCTCTGTTTCTGTGACACCGAATATAGTTCTGTGAAATCTGTCTAGTTGTTCAGGTTACTGAGGTATCATCTAGTGGTGTTCTATGGCACATGCGTCATTATCAAAGTGTTACTGACTATAGTTGTGTGACACCTGTGTGATGTTTCAGTGATGTGGTTGTGTGACACCTGTGTGATGTTTCAGTGACTTGGTGGTACACCTCGATGGCGGGCAGCAGATCAGAGCACACAAGTTCATCCTGTCGTCTCGGAGCCAGGACTGGGGGGTCACTGACCTCCATCAGGTGTCCGAGCTTCACATCACAGGTCAGACGTGTAACTATGTGTAACTATGTGTAACTATTTATACCTATGTATAACTATGTCACAGGACCCAACAGACTAGTTGCCAGAGTGTCGTCTGAATTCAAACAGAAGTGCTACATTTGACGGCAGTGATTAATGAATAGATTCCCGCTGCCACATAAAACATTAATTCAATCAAAAATCAGAGTGAATCTAATTTGGTGATATCCAAGATCAGTAATAAACAGAAGGAGATGTCTGGTCAATGTAGTAATATGGGTTGTTGGTGACATTGTTATAATGTGGGTTGTTGGTGACATGGTTGTAATGTGGGTTGTTGGTGACAGTGTTGTAATGTGGGTTGTTGGTGACAGTGTTGTAATGTGGGTTGTTGGTGACACAGTTGTAATGTGGGTTGTTGGTGACATTGTTGTAATGTGGGTTGTTGGTGACATGGTTATAATGTGGGTTGTTGGCGACATTGTTGTAATGTGGGTTGTTGGCGACATTGTTGTAATGTGGGTTGTTGGTGACATGGTTGTAATGTGGGTTGTTGGCGACATGGCTGTAATGTGGGTTGTTGGTGACATGGTTGTAATGTGGGTTGTTGGCGACATTGTTGAGCAGTTTCTTCACCTGCCTTGCCTCCGCAGACATCCAGCATGAGGTGGCCTACGCGTTGATGAGGTGGGTCTACACGGACGAGATTAACATCAAGTTGGAGGACTCGTTTCTACTGGAGCTGTTGAGAGCCGCCACCAAGTTCAAACTAGACGCCCTCACAGTCAGGTAGCTCACCGTGTTGCCAGGGTTACTCTCTGTGCAGTGCCATGGTTAATCTATGTAGGTAGCTATAGTCCATGCACAATATAGCATTATAATTGTAGTGCTGTGAACATGCATACTTTCTGCAGAATTGATCACATTATTAATACATACATTATTAATATTAATATTATTGTTATTATTATTGTTATTAACAATGTTATTAACATCGTTATTATTATTGTTATTATTATTACTAACTACTACTATTATTATTACTATAATTGTTATTATTGCTATTTGTGCAGGTGTGAGAATGGCTTGATGTCGTTTGTGAACATGAAGAACTGTATCAAGTTCTACCAGACCGCGGAGGAGATGGGAGCGGAGGTGTTGAAGAAACACTGCTCAGAGCTCATCTCCAACCACTGGGTGTGTACACTACACTGCATAGCTCTCCAATAGTACAGCGTAGTATGTGACATCACATTTACTTCTTCAATGCAGTATACATACTTTTAAAGTTCTGGTTAACCCGTGAAAGATTCCTGCAGTGATGTTAAACCCCATATTCACTCACTCACTCTGGTTAACCCTCATCCCACAACCTGCCTTTGTCACATTCAAACTCGTACAATAAGGGGACGAGATTACAAAACTTTTCTGAGTATGATTTCATACTCAACTCAGAATTTTGTTAATAAAACGTCATGTTTTTTAGCATAGCACGTGAGTTGCGCACAAAAATGTACTCTGAAAAGTTTCGTAATCTCCGTGCAAGGTAGCCGGCTGAGGGTTAAGTTAAATTTCTAGACCCACGTAATGAAGGTAAATACACAGGGGAGACTACTCTGTCATGTGCTATAACTGCTGTTTTCAGAACGACTTCACCAGTGAAGACTTCGTGTCTATGCCGGCCGCGCTGCTGTACCGGATGTTCAAGACGAAGACGGAGCACCCTCTCCACACAGCCATCCGAGCACACCGGGAGGACGTTGTCTTCCTCTACCTCATCGAGTTCGACTCCCAGGTGAGCAGGTGCTAGTTCGGTGGTAGACTGGAGGTAGTTCAGTGGTAGATCTTCAAAACCCAATGAGATGATGATATGATGTGTTGTCACCATAGAGTTATCATCCTTGGTTTGTCAGTACCAGTTAATGCTTTGAGGTTTACACTCAGCTCTGTACAAGTCTTGCTAGTTTCCTCCTGCCATAAAAAACGTCAAGCTATTACATGAGTAAAATAACCATGAAATCTGCTCTAAAATCTGATTCAAACAACACGATTCATATTTTTCACATCCTGAAAAAGTTTTAGTTTTGTCATCAATCTTGATGTGTGTTCTTAAAGAAGTTAGTTTATTAAGAAAGTGTTATCGTGCACGCAGCTGTCTGTGAAGCTGAACGAGGTGGACAACCGCGGAGACATCGCCCTAGATCTGGCTCTGCAGACCAAACAAGAGGGCATCTCTCAGACGCTGGTCGCACACAAGGCCAACGTCAACAAGAAGGACAACTCTGGGAAATGTCTACTGCACAAGGCTATAAAGAGAGGTATGTGTGAATATTTATGTTGCGTCAAAACCTAACAGATGGAGTTTCTTAATGATCCATCGACATTTGTATCGTATTCCTGGCACTGTGCTGTATTGTCATCACAAGAGGACTTTAAAAGAATTTTAAAAGTCACAAAACCTAATTTGCAATGAAGTGCTATTTACATCAAACTTCTCTTCGACACAGGTGACGAGTTTTCCGCAAGGTTTCTGATCCAGAACGAGGCTGACGTGAATCTGACGACGCACATGGACCGCGAGTCGCCGCTGCACATGGTGGCGTGCTTCAACCCAGATGTCACCAGATTGGAGGTGATGGAGGGCATGGCACGTGTCGCTCAGATGTTGCTGGATAATGGTGCGGATGTCAATGCTCAGGACACCGCTGGAAGGTGTGTTTGGCGTGATGTTTGGCGTGATGTTTGGCGTGATGTTTGGCGTGATGTTTGGTGTGATGTTTGGCGTGATGTTTGGGATGATGTTACAGTGACTTTAATATTTACTAGCCCGAATAGTGATACAAATAACAAAAGTTATGAATTCTACTAGAAATGTCTACGAGAAATGGCCTGGGCTAGAGGACTAGTGTTAATTTTGGTCCGTGATATTAGCTTAATGTACATGCTAGCTGTGTCTGGTGTGACGTTAACAAGGTGTTTGTGTCTGTTCCAGCTCCCCGATACACAGTGCGGTGTTCAGTAAGAATCAGCCCGTGTTCCACGTTCTCCTGGAGAAGGGTCCTCCTGACCTCGAGATCAAGAACTCAGACGGACACACAGCTCTGTGGCTGGCCCTACAGCTGGTAAATATATGTGTGATGTGTGTGTGGTGATGTGTGTGTGGTGATGTGTGTGTGTTGATGTGTATGGTGATGGGTGTGGTGATGTGTGTGTGGTGATGTGTGTGTGTGGTGATGTGTGAGTGGTGATGTGTGAGTGGTGATGTGTGTGTGTGTGGTGATGTATGTGTGGTGGTGATGTGTTTATGGGTGATGTGTTTATGGGTGATGTGTGTGTACAGTGAGTAACAGTTTACCTGTCCATATCACAGGCACGAGGCACACCGGAGGGTGATCAGGCATACACAGACTCTAGCTTTGCGGCGCAGTTGTTGAAGCACGGCAGCTCCGCGGACGCCATCGAGCCAGAGTCTGGGGACAGTCTGCTACATCTGGCGGCGCGGGACGGGAATCAGGCCGCCGGCATCTTCCTGGCCCAACACAACGCCAGCGTCAGCCACGCCAACAACAAGGTACGCAGACCGCTTCCTTATATGGCTGTCAGGGATGTCGTAGATTCATGCAGTAGTTTATTATATTTTGTAAACATTCCTCAAGACAGTATTGTGATGGGATTTCTAAGTGGGTCATCATAAATAGGGTTTAAGATACGTTAATGTAACACCTAGAAATGTGATTTCTAAGTGGGTCCTGACCGATGTGTTGTCACACAGGGCGAGACTCCGCTACACATCGCCTGTCAGTCCGGGCTCAGATAAGTTAATGTAACACCTGACTGATGTGTTGTCACACAGGGCGAGACTCCGCTACACATCGCCTGTCAGTCCGGGCTCACCGACCTCGTCCAAGTCCTCCTCACCAAGGGAGCTAACCCTAATGCTCAGACGTTGAAGCCCTCCGACATGAGATCCAACATGGCTACTCTGGGCATTGACGACGACCATCAGCCGGTTACCCAGCAGACACCTCTCCATCTGGCCCTCGTTAACACCCACAATGCAGTAGTAAAGGTGTTCTTGCAGCACAAAGGTAATAGACCGGGAGCCCGGGGGGGTTATCCTAACTAAACCCTAACCCTGACTATAAGCTCCCCTGTATCTCAGGCTAACCAGTCAACACATGCTTTATATTTTCCCATAAAATAAGTAAAATAAATTCTTTAAATACATTGTTGTATACGTGACATAGTTTTCACATTATTTATATAATATTTTTCATTTACATATTTTTTTCATTGTCAGAAATGGTGATTTGAAAATGTCTTCGACCTCTATCTAGACAGGTGTGGTATCCTCATTATTAAAGTCTACTACATGATGTTCTCGTAACAGCTGATGTGTCTAGCAGTCCTGAGAATGAAAGTGTGCGAATCCTGCCAAACTTCAACATCAAGGACTCGCTGGGACAGACAGTGCTGGGTCTGGCGTTGTGGAACGGGATCCACGACATGGCCGGCAAGTTACTGGACGCTGGCGCCAACATCAACGAGAAGAACTCGTCCGGTCTGACGCTGCTCCACCAGGCCATAGAGAAGCAGGACACTGTCAGCGCACTCTTCCTGCTGGAACACGGCGCAGACATCGAGGCCCTGTGAGTGAACAGTGGCAGAGTCTGTGTGTGTGTGGATGTGCGTGTGTGTGTGTGTACAGTGGCAGAGTCAGTGTGTATATGTGTGTAGCAGAGTGAACAGTGTTTGTTTGTTATTGAGTGATAGTCATTGACAAATTAAGAGACATACATGCAATCTTACAGAATGACAGAGAGAGAGGGAGATAGAGAGAGTTGCAATCAGAGATACCGTACTTACATAGATAAATATTACACTTATTAATTCACATACATATTAAAGGAACAATAACTGTTGTAAAACAGTATGCTGTAGATACGTTGTTACTATTCAAATATTTAATGTTGAGGAGTTAACTAGAGGAGTTAAAGTGTCTCATTGTGGTGGTCTGTAGGTCGACGGAGCGCCAGACGCCAATACAGCACTGCATCAGTAGACACCTGGCCGTCGTTGTGGACGCTCTCTGTACACGCAGAGCCAACATGGACGTCGTCGACGACAGCGGCAACTGTCCACTGTGGCAGGCTCTGGACTCTGGTCAGGAGGACATCGCTCAGACTCTGGTACGTCACAGAGCTATTGAATCTCCTTTGTCCTGTCTGTAACATAGTGTACATCAGTGACACAGTGAAAGCATCAGTCAGTACCTGCGACTCTACTTTCAGGTGAGACACCAGTGTGATGTGAACCTCTGGGCTGCCGGGCCATCCTGTTACCAGAATCTGCTGCATCGCGCCATCGATGAGAACAACGAGGCCGTCGCGTGCTTTCTCATCAGAAGGTGAGAGTCTGGCGAGTATTGTCCACATCCTGATCTTGTTGTGTCTATAGTAATTCCCCTAGACTATACATTGTGACCTAGTACCTGCCCTGGCTATACATTGTGACCTAGTACCTGCCCTAGACTATACATTGTGACCATACATTGTGACCTAGTACCTGCCGTGGCTATGCATTGTGACCTAGTACCTGCCCTGGCTATCTAACGGCTGCTGTTGTTTCAGCGGCTGTGACAAGGACAGTCCACGGCGACCCGGCCCACACGGCGAGGATGGGGAAGAGGCAAGGTCAGTCTGACATGTTGGCAATGTTGCTTTAAAATTCATCATTCAGGAAATATTAGGTTCTATGCAGTTGTCTCCCTTGGTTCATGCACAACTAGTTATTGCACAAAATGAGTCGATGACGTACACGACCTTCCGGGTTGTTAGGACTCGACAGTGAAAGATTAATTTTGATAATTTTGTATTTATCAGCATTCATTAAAATGTTGATGTTATAGAAAAATATACTGCTGATAAATATGTGATAACGTGCTGTGGTGTTTGTGTGAGAGTGACATCCCCTGTCTGTTGCCTAGAGACGGACAGAGTCCTCTGCACTTGGCGTGTGCGTGGGGGCTGGAGAGAGTCGTGCAGTGTCTCATGGAGCATGGCGCAGATGTCAACACACAGGTAACTCACCCACTCTTGTACCACTTGTATCATACTTGTATCACTTGTATCAGGCTTGTATCAATGCACAGAATAACTTTCATCCCTTCATGTATGTTTTTGTATAATTCATATAAATGTCAATAATATAATATCAACGAATGCCAAATGATGGCTGAATATTTAAAACAAATATATTTCAACTGATAATTGCATTAAAAAAATGTTACGTTTCTCATTAACTATTGCATTTTATGCCAATTAGAATATTTTTGGAAATTGCCAAAATATGAATGCTTTCTCGTTTCACATAGTCATTGACATGTCATCTTGGGTTACCTACCTTACAGGATGTGGAAGGGAAGAGTCCAATTCACGTCGCCATCGAGAACCAACACTCCGTCATCATCTCACTTCTCCTGTCTCACCCCAGTCTCAGTCTCACCCAGCGAGACAAGGAAGGCCAGACACCGTTCTCTGCTGCCATGGCAACCAAGAACAACAAGGCCGCCCAGGCCATCTTGAATCGAGAGCAGACGGCGGCGGAGCAGGTGGACAACCGCGGTCGCAACTTCCTGCACACGGCCATCCAGAAGGTGGACATCGAGAGCGTGTTGTTTCTGCTGAGCGTCCACGCCAACCCTAACTCACGTGTCCAGGACTCTCACAACTACACCCCCCTACACCTGGCAGTCATGGCCGGCTCAGAGATGATCGTCAGAAACCTGGTCAGTCGGGCTGAATGTCCTCCTGGCTTAGTCGGATACAGCCAGACTGTTTTCTCTAGTTAACTCATCCTTATTAACTACAGTATTATTAGATTTACGCTTATTTTTCGCAATCGTATCTTCTGAAATCTTATGCCTTTTTTGTGTGAGAACCAGGGCCTGTATTCTCGAAACTTCGTAATTTAAGAAATTCTTAGTCTGAAAATATCTATTTAAAATAATCATAAGCAGAAAACCACTTCTTAGGACTTAGAAAGTTTCGAGAATATGACACCAGGTTCTGTAGATAGTATAGCGCTGTCTTCTCTCACAGTTACTAGCGGGGGCGGATGTCAACGAGGTGACGAAGTGTTCCGAGACGTGTCTGCACCTAGCGGCAGCGCGGGACCACGCGTCTATCTGCTCCGTCCTCCTGGAGAACAGCATCAACTTCGACGCTGTGGACGGCGATCTCAATAACGGTTTGTCTGTGTGTCCTGTCTATACCCATACATGGGCAGAAGTATGTCCTGTCTATACCCATATAAATTGACTCGGTGCTATAACTTGAGCTAAATCTCAGCTGGGTTTCAGTTTTTACTCAAGTTACAGCACTGGCGGACTGGGAGAAATCTCAGCAGAACAAATTCTCACTCAAGTTTGTTTCGAGAAATTTGGGCCAAATGTATTCCAAACTGGGTGTAGGTTTCCTCCTGTCATCAACTTCATCACATATCAGTGAAAGATATCCGCTGTGACGTAAAACAATAAACCATCACTCCTGCAGTCAACTGGTAAATTGTTAAGTAAAATAATCTTGAATGCAGCTCTAAGCTCAAATTTAAGCAAGATTGATGCCACCATGATTGAACGCCAAACTCCAAACTGCTGTGTTTCTCCTAATTGCCACCCTTGTCTTCTGACAGCTCTGCACATCGCGGTCCAGCAGGGAAACCTCGGCACCGTCAAAGTCCTCCTGACCGAGAGCAGAATCAACGCAGAGATCCTCAATGCTAAGTACGTACTGACGCACTTCTGATATTTCAACTTCAATGAAGACATTTTTTAATTAAGTGTATCTTATTTTCCCCAAGTTGTTCTAATTATGACCTCTGTGTTGTTTTCAGAGGTCAAAATGCCCTCCACATCCTGGGCCACCACGGGAAGGATAGTGCGGCAGCCATCTTTGAATTGTTCCGCGAGACGATGCCGGAATATCACATCAACAAGCCAGATTCAGAGGGGAATACAGGTATACTAGGAGGGGAATACAGGTGTAAATAACAGGTGTACTATAGTTTGGCATGAAATGCATTGACCCCCCTATTTCGTAGATTATCTCGGTAAATACTTGATGGAATGAAAAACAAAAAAACTCCATTTTCTA
>JAVCKZ010106872.1:0-10549 GCA_034780755.1 Lepetodrilus elevatus
TATGGGACGAGTATGGCCGGTGAAGAGTGATATAGCTATAGCATGATCTCTGCCCGGCAAACATAAATAGGGCCAAGATCAGATTATTACTTTTGCTGCCCATCAGAAATTTGTCATACTTCAGACAAAATATCTGATGGTAAATTTTCTAATATAATACATAGACGTAAATTTTCAAAATTAGTTTCAACATAGACATTTTTTATCCAGAGAATTTTCTGTCTGATCGAAATATTTGCATTGGCCCTATTTATAGATATGCAAAGGGAAGCAACTCACATTAACCTGGTTCATTGTATAAAATAATATTCAGTTGAAATACTGTGCATAATATCAGTATGTGATTGATTGGAGGTGACACATTCCTCCATGAAAATTCACAGGTGTGGGCATAATGGGGGCTGCCACCCATGATTACAATGTTGTATCATTTATGATAATGAATCCATAGTGTTAATTTGAAATGATCCGTCATGATCATAAGCATGCAAGTTTGCTGTATCTATCCTATGTTTTATCACTTTACAGGTTAGGTTTAAAGATAGAATAACAATTCTACGAGGAAACCATGAAAGTAGGCAAATCACCCAGGTTTACGGATTTTATGACGAGTGTTTGCGCAAGTATGGAAATGCAAATGTATGGAAATATTTCACTGACCTGTTCGACTATCTCCCTCTCACAGCACTTGTTGATAGCCAGGTGAGTACTGTCCGATGATAGTCTAAATGTTTTCTACAATTCAGTTTGTCTGATATAATTAGATATAATTGTTCAATTTTACAACTACCACCCAACATTTTGGGTTGACCGTAGCAAGTTTAATTAAGTTAACATACTTGCTCTAAAAAGCATATCTTTTTCTTCTAAGTTGATTAGTTTTGTGTGAACTACTATTGAAATCTGACTCACTCATTGCTTTTCAAGACAATTTTGCTTTTGAAATTGATGTAAGAACTATTCTGTTTGATTTATAAGACTTTTATGAGAGATGTATATGCATTAGGTAAACTATTAATTATTTATCTTTGTACTTGTTTATCTTATGAGACTTCATTAGATAAACAATGAAGAATGAAGTTATTAACCATGTGCTATATTTGTTCACAGATCTTCTGTTTACATGGTGGCTTGTCACCCTCAATAGACACTCTAGATCATATTCGTGCATTGGACAGAATACAAGAAGTACCACACGAGGTTTGTTCAGTGTAGCCACAGACATGGCATTTTTATTGTAAACATTTATCAGTTACCTTACAGGTATTTCTACTGACTAAGTGCAGCTGGTTACCATTACGTTTTTACACTTTAGTACGCATCAGGTAATTACACATTTTGAAAAGGCCAGAATATGATTTTTGATACTGTACTGATACACATTTGATTAATTTTCATTTTCAATTTCCCATTTGATGGAAATGTTAATTTACATATTTGTCGTGCACATGTTTTCTTCCTTCCACTAAGTTTATTTCATCATATGAACTCATCAGAAACGTCTTGTTTCACTACAAATTGTTGCATCGATTCTTACTTTTGCTAACATACAAGTCTGCATCCGTACTAGTGTTGTAGTAGCATCGTCAGACTATGTCCAAATTCATCATAGGTACTGCACATAGTATCTTTGGTAAATGAAAACACATGACAGTGACAAGAACTTGTGTAAGAAGTCGTGTATGGGTGAAATATTCCAACTGCTATGTATAACATTAATTCAGTCAATTGTCTGAAAACCAGGGCTCTGGACTATGCTAACCGTAACCATTGCTATAAGCCTGAGTCAAGCAGATTGCTCGCCTCGAATAGATGGGGCACTCGATCTACACCTTTATTTCTTTGAACTTGTAGGCAAGTAGCTCAACATGTTAATCCAGAGCCCTGATACCGACTCCCATCTTGTGATACTTTTACATTGATACAAATACAGCAATAGCATCTTTGAAGACATAAGTTATTGAGGTGCTTGTCATGTTTACAGGGACCGATGTGCGACCTACTGTGGTCGGATCCAGACGACCGAGGAGGCTGGGGCATCTCTCCTCGAGGTGCAGGCTACACATTTGGTCAGGACATATCGGAGACTTTCAATCACAGCAATGGCCTCACCCTGGTATCTAGAGCTCACCAACTGGTCATGGAGGTAATGTACAGCTGCCCACTCGTCCTGCTGTCAATGTCTTACACTCAACAAAATGATATCAAGTGCAAAATATCAGACTTTGGTGGAGTTTGATCCCCTACTACAATGTACTAGGGTTCCTAGTCTGGTAGAGACCGACATATATGAACTGTGCATGTCTAGTTAGCACATTGATCAAGCACTCTTTGGTAGATTTCCAGTCATGTGCATGCCGCCATCTTGGAACCAGACTAACTCTAGCCCAGCAGTGGGTTGAACCATGGTAGATTTGTGGCGTCACTCTAGTTAACCATGGGGTGGCTTTATCACTGTCTAGTCGAACCAAGGTAACTAGGGGCGGTGATCAAACTCACTCTTTAAGAATTCATAGCTGGTTGAACAGAACACTCATCAATGCATTTATAATTAGAGGTAAACATTTCTTTGACCTACTAATATATGTAAATTCACAAGCTGTGATGTTATCCACTGTTGCACGATTGTTTTCTTTTTCCCCAGGGATACAACTGGTGCCATGACAGGAATGTAGTCACCATCTTCAGTGCACCCAACTATTGCTACCGATGTGGAAATCAAGCAGCCATCATGGAACTCGACGACTCACTCAAGTATTCTTTGTAAGTACCATATTAGAGATTATCGTGGGTTCCTGTGGAGGTGAAACTACGAAAGAGAGAGCAATAGTAGTTTACTGAACTCTAGATACACTATCGTAAATTACACATATGAATGGCTGTGAAGTTCTTTGTCACAAATGAGTGAAAGATTCCCGCAGCAACGTTAAACTCCATATGCACTCACTCACTGTGAAGTTCCTCACTCAAAGTAGTTGTTGCCTACTTGGAAATAAAATTATTGGTAAAACGCCCATTAGGCGAAAAGCATCTAGAGCTGTTCATTTATATTATCCAACGTTTGCTAGTATTCTTTATACCGTTATTTCCCTTGTATAATGCACACTTTTTATCCTCCAAAACTGACCTCTCATGCGGGGATGTGTACTATATACAAGTAAAAAATTATTTAAAAAAAATCAAGACGAGAAACGACGTGTCTGCCATTTTTATTTTCAATTCTCTTCAACTCAGCTGACAAACGTTCATTTGCCATTAGATATTTAACAATCAATTGTTTCAGCATTATCTATTTCTAGACTTATTTGTTTCAGTTTTGTTTATGTTTTTATTTGTTAACAATTGTTACTTTGTGAATTCATAGCATTGGCGATTGTCAGCATCTATTTGTCAAGTAAACAACTTGCCGTTGTTATCCTGGTATATTCTAAATTAACTAAAAGTGTTTTTGAATTATTCACAATTAGCTGTACGAGAACCGACCACAAAGATGGTTTAACGTCGCAGTGCCCAATATTTTGGGCATATGAATATAGGGTTTACATCGCTGCAGGATTAATTCACCAATTTGCAAAGACCATTTGTCGGACTGAGAAAGGATTGCACATGAAAACTATGTATTTTCCAGAATGTGCGCATTATACATGGTAGTGCATAATGCACGAGTAAATATGGTATCTATTATTAAATACATTATTTTTGGATCCAATTGAGGCTGTCTATTACTTGTATCCACACTGACAAGACCATCGGGTCTTTTCATGTTGCAGCTTGCAGTTTGACCCCGCACCGAGACGAGGTGAACCCCACGTGACCCGACGAACACCAGACTATTTCCTGTAGAGTGTATCCTGGAAGAGTTTGGTCAGACACTTTACATTAGCGGTGTTATCTGCCCAATTCTTCATACTAATACTTGCTAGAGTCACCAAGTTTGTTACGTGGAATCGAACAAATGCATCCCAACTTGAGCAATATGTAATACTTGAACGAACTAAACACTCTTTGGGGTCGATATATTGCTTTTCTCTAGAGGACGTTTTTAACTAAATTGATCACGCTGTGAGCTAACACGTATGGGGCCTTTATGACATAATTTACAAATTCAGAATAAGGATTAAATTGTCCAGAATAGGGAGTATTAAAATTTGATGATAGTTGTAACATCTTGAATCAATCGAGCGCCAGGTGCAATGCATGAAATTTACCGTTATCCCTCATTATGAAGAAAACATTAATTCATGTATTCATTTCTTCTCAGTTTTGTTACAATTTTAAGATGTTTGTTAACCATTTGTTGCGCCGGCCTATTTTAATCGTCTTAATTCCATTGACCATCTTTGTTGTGTAGTTATTAGTTCGGTGTGACAATCAGTTGTGACTATGCTTGTAACAGATAGGTGGTTAACCTAGAAACATCCAACTTTCATTTATCTCCTCCTCTCATTACCACTGTACCAGTGTTTATTAGCCCTTTAATTGCTTGGTCTCACGTTAGCCATTTTGTATTCCTTGCAGAATGGTATCTCTCCATACAGTGCCATTCACATTCAGACTTCAGTGGTTATATCAATATGCATGAACCTGCAGGCAATCAAGGGAAAGTGCATGACTGACTAAGTGTTTGAAGGGTTAAGCCTTGTCACCCCTACGCGCATCATCTGTGAGATCTACTGACATAGACTGACTATTGTAAATCTGTTAATTTGTTCAAGTATTTATGCGTGGTGTACGTGTACATAGACTGTAAATTGAATCCCACGTGACAATATGATGTATTTAGCTGCAAAAGCAGCCTGTAGGTTTTCTCCATGATAGAGTGCTCCCAAATCAGCCCTCGCACGCGATTACGCCTAGCTGTCCAGAAAATGTTTCGTTGCCAACAACTCATGCTATATCTATGTATGTAAAATAAACAAATGTCAGATCAGTTTGCTTTTCTGGTTGTTTTATCTTTCTACTGGACCAAGACGTCTAAATGGCGATGTTGATGTGCTCATGAAATAGTCTTTCTGTGATCTGTAGCAATCTACTTAACCCTCTCCCTGCTGAAGGCAAGTTAAGTTGCCCGATCAAATGCAGAAATAGAACACTTTGATTGTATTCAGCAGGGAGAAGGTTAATGTAAGGACACAAGAATTGTGCATACCCGGTAGTGATAATCCACATGAACTGCATCCTCTCACCACAGGGGTAAGATACTTAATTACGCTATTGTACAACAATGGAGTGAATTCTTGAACATAATTAAAGTACCCCTGTGCTGCGAGGATGCATGAACCAAGGTATCGTTAAAAACGGGTATTGTTATTGCAGAGAATGCAACATGATAACTGATTGGTCTAATGATATATCTCCAATTAGTGTCACCGGAAATGACCCCTACAAGACTTACTGTTGCTATTGTCTCTTAAAAATTTGAGATTATTCAACAATGAAGCATAAATAACGACATAAAAAACTTTATTACAATATGTACACTTGACAAATCCTTAGAATTGAATATATAAACAAGTATAAAACAAATTGTATCCTAAATGTTGTACTACCGACTAGACTGCAGGTTTGGTCCAACATCTATTGCTTGTATTTGGAACACTAGTCTGGAAATTCTATGCCAACCATTTGTAATTCTGAATATCTTCACAGTAGGACTCTATTTGTGGTGACGGTTGGACCATGGCCACACATGCACGTCCTTCTGGAAATCTAGATTTGTAACTGTAAATATTCTTACATGATACAGGCTAAAATGAATGGCACCCTACTCTTTCTATCCCTTATCTTTACATTTTCAATGTTATTAAAACTATGTACACTGTTGATTCTTGATATCTTAGTAGAAAGTTTTCCATGTGACGTCCTTGCAAGTGGAGACCCTTATTGAGCATAATCGTAAGGCGGGGGTTTCTGAAACACAACAGAAATAATATCAGTATTGAATATCTGCGTTATTGAAAAATTATTAAAATAATATGTAAATTTATGATTAATCTGAATGAAGACAGTTACTTTATGTCTTGTATGGGTAAATAGGTTTCACTGCATGTAAACCAGAAAAAGAACAACCGCTCACCAAAAAGAAAATTGCCAAAACTGAACTATGGTACATGGGAAGAAAAGTTGAAGGAATATGCAATAGAGTAGATTTTACATATCGCTCCACAGTGTTCCCTTGTTTCAGACTGTTTTCCTGAGTCATATTCCACAACTATTGTAACGCTACAACAGTCTTAACTCTTCTATAACAATCTTAACTCTTCTACATTAACATTTATGACTCTGAGGCCAAGCCATTGTCAGCCATAGACGACATCTACGCACCCCAGCAGTACATAATTTTGTTCAGTACTCACTTCATGTGGTACCCCTGGCATACAGCTAGAGAGTAACATCCGCAAAAAAGGTTTTGGAGCTACTAAAGAACACATAAAATCTATTTCATTGGATAGATGTATACACCAAATTCATCTGGGGAAATGATTTCATTGGTTGATTGTTTGCACACGTTTCCCTCAAGATGTGCAGCAGAGGTACCACATGATGCGAGTCCTGAACGGAATAGAGTGGCGCTGGGGTGTAAGGATGAGTTGACGACTCCCAATAGTAAGTTGACAGACCTGCTGGCCGTGGTACGGTGGTGGTGGTGGCGCTGCTGAAGATGCCGGTGTCGTTCCTGGATACGATGGTGCTGTCCCTGGATACGATGGTGCTGTCCCTGGATACGGTGGTGCTGCCACCCCAGTGTAACCAGTGGTGGCTGATGATGCTACCACAACTGTGCCATAGGAGGGTGGATAACCCTGTGGAACCACGCTGCCTTGTTCCTGGTAGTAGCCCCGGCGTCGACGGTAGCAGCAGAAGGAACAGCTTGCAATCAATGCGAAGATTACAACCCATATGATCCAGAACCCTGAAATACCATAGCCATAATATCACATCTAGATTTTAGACGTAAATGCGACACCAATAAAACGGTCATGTCTCCATACATGTTTTTCCCCAGTACTAGCATGTACTTTCTCATGTTGATTTTTATGTAGTTATCTTTTTGGTGTAAATAGTAACTGCAAGTTGGTATATGTGCAATAAATTTGTTTTACAGATACAGTTAAATCAACATTAAATAACAACATTATTTTTAATGAAGTTGAGGCGACGAGAACTTGTTAAACTGGTTACAGTCTTCTGGTAGTTTCCCCTTGCGTATGACGAATAGGCGCATGTAATAGTTTTAGATGCGACTAAAATGCTGTCACGTGGTATGTTAACTTTAGCTCCCAATACAGAGGTCGCATTTTTCGCATTAATATTCTGCTCGCATTCATTTCATGATTTACAGTATATTCTAGATCACAAAGTTTTAAAGTTCCCTAACTTACTTACCTGGCTATTTGATAATATACTACATTGATACAAACACACTGGGTACAAAAAGGACATACTTACACCAAAAGTTGTAGACGTAGGAATAACAGCACTGGTCAGTATCAAACGTACAGCAGTGGGCTGTGTATCCTGCAACAACAGAAATCTGAAGATTAGTTCATGGGTACAAATTTTTAAAAAAAATTAATATATAGAAATGAAAGAATCTTGAATTCATCTCTAAACCCCAATTACAATTCAAAAATATAAACAAATAGTATTCATTCATAAACACTACCGGGCATATACTGTACTCTCCGAATCTACTGGAAGAAATAAAGAGTATTCATTCATTCATTCATTCATGTACAACATGTACATTACCTCAACATAACAACAAATATGATCAACTTTAAAAAAAATCTGCAAACTGTTATAAACTGTATTATCACAAATCTGCAAACTGCAAATTAATTTATACATACCATAACATGGATTGAAACCACACTGGACATAACCCTGAAAAGCATACAAACAATATCAAAATATAGTACATTAATATAATAATGATGTAATCAATAAAAGGAGAAACTATGAGAAATATATGAAGTACCATAGCTATTAAAATATAAGTTAACAACGTAAACAGATCAAATACTTCTATTTTCAGATAATAATTTTGGTCTTAAAGGCATACAATCATGATATAAAGGAATATCATTTTGATATATAGGTTGGCATATGCTACCCCGGAGCGTGATCACTTTTCATTTCTAGGCCCATTTTTTATATGCATCCTGACAATAAAAAGGTTAAACTTATTACAATCACAGTTTGTTGGTAAATTTCATGATCAAACATATTTTCCTTGAAAGTACCATAACTTGATTTGTCTACAAACTAAATCTACATGTATATTTGACAACAAGCTAAATGTTCTGCTTGTCCAAATGGTGTTCAATATTTTCAAATTGTGTTTTTTTGTTGTATTTTATTATTTGTTGATACAAATGAAAATATTGAAAACCAGTGATATACCGGTACTGACATTTTGTGTTTTTATTAATTTTAATTGAGGTTTAGACTAACATCACACGACTTGTCAGTTAAGGGCAGGAGGAAACCTGCAACATCCGTAGCGCTGAATGTTGCAGTAAACTTGCGAGCCTTGGAATGATAATTGTATTGCCACTCTACAGACAGTATCCTATCAATATCGTGTCAGAAAGGTAACATTCGCGAACATTGATGCTGGGCCCTCAGAGTGTGATTTGAACCTGGAACCTTTGGCTCCGAAGTCCAACGTTCTACCACTGTGCTTCATCCTGCCCAGACAAATCACATACTTTCAGATAAAATATGTTTGACCATGAAATATGTGAACAAACCGTGATAGTATATGCCTTTAACATGGTTAATGTCTAAAGCAAACAAAATTATACTGTGTAGTATAGACACTGATAATCTCCCTTGACACATGCTTAGTACACCAGCTGTCACGTGTAGTCAGGTCAATATTGATCATGGTGTTGACATGAGATGGAACATAGATAACATAATCTATTGCAATACTATACTATTAGTACCTTAGTATCTGAGTAGTGTACATATGCTTGCAGATTATGGGATACATTTGATTGACTGAATGATTGATTAATTTATTGAGGAATAGAAAGACTATGAAGAGATAGAGAGAGAGAGAGAGAGAGAGAGAGAGAGAGAGAGAGAGAGAGAGAGAGAGAGAAATAAGAAGCTTTATTTAACATAGGATGTGTATATCAATAAACTGTAGCTCTGTAGAGCTATATTATTCGGACAAAAGCTATTATTCCAAGAGGTAGAGAGATTAAGTGTTTTTCGTCGTAGCAGGAATATTTCGATATGCAACCATTGAAAATGTCAGGCATAAGAAGTTACGACTCTCGTAGCGCTACATATTGTTCTGTGAAACAGGGCCATCATACTGGTCTGTATTACCATTACATATATCAAATGTTTACTTTACTCAATGTACATGCCATTTCTTTGCAACATTTAGACAATTAAATACGAATTTATTACACTAAAAGATGTGTTTCGTTAAAATAATTGTCAAACAAAACAAAACCCCAGTAAATTACAGCATAGATTATAGTGATCTATGATTAGGCAGCTAACTCACGTACATTGTACCACTCCTGAAGACTAAAGCACTGACACAGTGACACTGACAGTTGTTTTCAAACAATGTTTGTTTACCACTACAAGTACAAGCTTTTAAGTTTTACTTCGACTAGTTGTAGTTCATTTCGTGCTTGTTATATAGATAGACAGTACTTCACACTAGTATATAAATAATTAATATAGTTGTGTGACACTCACCCAAACGAATTCTACAAAGTTGAATGCTAGGAAAGCTGTGAAAACTGGATTTGAAAGGGCCATAGTTGTAACTTGTATGCAGGTTTGACTATGGGTCACATGATAATGGAAGGGAAATAACTCGTGAACACTCGTGACAAACTCGCAGGCGTAGAGTACCGAAGTTAGATGATGATGTTTGCAAGGTCTAGACAACAATGTGCACCATTACATATTTTCATTTTCATATTACTATGATTTTCGTATTACTATGATTTTCCTTTCAAGTTATTTACTACCGGTAGTCTAGAAATATGATATTTTATATGTTTTATGTTTTCCAATACAATTTATAATACTTATTAGTCTATTTCTTTCCGTTTATTATATTTAGTTTATTCTAGGTTATAATGAGAACCTAATACTAATGGTTATTAGCAATAACAATAGACTTACTGTCACTTTTAGCAGTAGTAGTTTCAGCAAAGGGTATCCATAGTATATAGGCCTATACTTATGTAGCACCACTATCTCCTGGACGTTCCATCATTGTTGATATGGATAGGTAAGACATAATAGGCCTATCTATGTTTTCTATAAACTATGTGCTTCACATCGTCATGTGAACGTATAGACTTTAGGGCCTACTATTAATGAACTGGTGACAGTTTAAACATGAACGCGTGACATTATATTCATACATTCACAGATAGTTTTCCAATCGGAAGTTCTTGATTTTGCACACTAGCTGTGTCTATTATATATATATATGTTACAGTTAATCTGTATAATCAGGTAATGTGTATAATACCTGATTTTTACATTGAATTTCAGTTCATTA
>JAVCKZ010106883.1:0-10549 GCA_034780755.1 Lepetodrilus elevatus
GGGGGCAGGGGGGGGGGGCTTTAAAATATTAATTAACCCTTTCTCTGCTGGAGGCATCCACGTATGCCTTGATTTGGATTAACCCAGCAGGGAGGAGGTTAACAAAATCATAAAACACGACGTCACGTACGTTGGTGAATTTCCCAGTTCCACTATATCACAGTCGACAGGAGAATGCTAGTAACTTATGGAGACCATATCGGTTTTGGGGTGGGATGTGGGGGGAGTTGGGGGTTGGAATAAATGTTGCAGCGACCTCTGATCATCGTCTTTTCTTATTTTTTGTCTCTCGAATACAGCCACGCTGGCGGCCTAAAGATTCACTCTCACACTTGTTGTAGAAGCCTGAAGCAACACACCAGGATGAGCGGCCATGACAACACCGGGACCGCGGACGACCCTCGGACTGACGGCCGCTTGGTTCCTTTACCACTGGGTGGAGGAGGCGGACCTGAAGCAACAGGAAGTGGATAAATCAGTGGATGTGACTAAATAATGTGGATGGATATGTTAATGTGGATAAATAGATGAACAAATTACAATTAACCCTCTCCATGCTGGAGGCAACCGGAGATGCCCTAAAGAACCGTGCCTGTACCTAATCCACCAGGGAGAGGGTTAACTGAGTAAAAATAAAAACATTTAAGAGAAAATAAATAAATATGGATAAATATGTCAAAGTGGATAAAACGTAAACAAATGACAAATAAGTGATAAACATATAAATAAAGAAAATATATGAATAATGATAAAGAAACGGTAAACAAGTGAATAAGGATAACATGAGAGAACAAGAAACCAATTTCCGTTAGGAAAACCACCTCAGAAGCGGCCTGCTTCAATTTCAAACCTTGAATATCGTCTTACCTATTATAGCACCGACAAAAATAGTTCTTAAAAAAATTATGTCAGAGACTGATCACTACAGAAACCTTTCACCCATCTGTGACGGGGAAAAAAATAGAATAAAAAATGTGAGGAATTCCTCACAACAGTGTTGTATTACGACCTACAACTGTTCAAAAACGGCACTACCCTTACGTGGGCCCCGTAAAGGTATAGCCGACACACTGAGCACTCTCTCAACACCATGGGGAAGATGCTTTCAGAGATGCACCACAATACCAATACGGGATGCTTGGATGGGAAGCATGTGACCTTTGTAACATAATTAACCCTAAAACTTGTCATTACAGTTTGTTGTAACATTTTACATAATTAACCCTAAAACTTGTCATTACAGTTTGTTGAATATCCTCCTCCCCCCCCCACCCCCCACCCCGACGTATTTCCATTAAATTACGTCAATTTGCCGAAATTACCGACAGCTTGATTACGAAGATTGTCGCAATTTAATTTCAATAATGTTTTACGATCACATCCATAATCGAGGAATAACCAGCGATTTACAACCGTGTTCAATATCGGCACAACTTATACACACAACCGACGAACGCAATCACTCTGGAGATCAAACCAAACTGGCAGTGTTGCGATCGTACGACAATCAAATTACAGCATTTTAGTAATCTAATTTTCCGCAAACATTTTCTTTTAAACAGCTCTCTTCCCGTGTTTCGATACTGAATCCCGTGTTAACAGTTTTCTTTCTCCCATCTGGGCCAGATCCGTGAAAATTGGAATTTTGCCCCGCTTTTGACGTGAGTTCGCAAACATAATTCGCTTCTCTTACCGGGTAAAAAAAAATATTGATGAATTACATCTGCCTTGAGTTTCTAAACTAAACTCTGACGGCTTAAATTTTGATTCTATTATCACGTAGTTATCTCACAGTGTTGGTCTCAGGGAGCTGCAGCATGAAAGAAAATCTGTCGTAAGTCGTTTAATAGGGACTTTGATCCTTTCCCTTTGTGAGAATTTCAGAAAGCAGGAAAACTAATTGAGTATATATGTTTATAACGTCATCCAACATGGCCCGCAAATATAAATTCAATTGGAAGCGAAAATGGGGCAATTCTTCTTCGCTGATGGGATTCACAATTGTGTACCTTACTAGACTACACAAAATCCAGTGCTTTCTAAGATTACACAAAGCTCAAAATAACTTCAATTGCGAGTTAGAATGTGGCAATTCTTGGTAAATGACGCTAGTCTCCATTCTTGACAATCCTATAAAAGTTAATCATGCACTATAACTGTGAAATTAATATCTGGTACTATTATTATTATTGTTATTGTTATTGTTATTGTTATTGAAATAGAAGTAAGAATCAATGGACATAGTTATTAAGGTAATAAGATAAGTGCTTCCTTAGAATGAAAAACAACATTAGATTTTAGATTTCAGATACTAATTCCAGAGATAATACAAAACTGTGTACTTTCCGAAACTACTAAAAAATGAGTACAAACTTTCCCAAACTTCACAACGCTGTTCACTTTCCCAAAACTACAGTTTTTGAGACTAGTTTCCGAGACTATACAGAAGTGTGCTTTCCTAGACTACAGTTGCCAAGACTACACAAGAATATATACTTTCTGCTGTTTTCTGAGACTACACAGAAGTGAGACTACAATATTTTCCAAGACTACACAGAAGTGAGACTAAAATCTTTTCCGAGACTACATAGAAGCAAGACCAGTCTTATTAAAATAAGATACGAAAATAACGCTCAAACATTATGATACTACAATCTTTTGAGCCTACACAGAAGCTAGACTGCAGTTTCCCCGAGACTATACACACAACAACAGCGAGACTATACGTACTGATTCTACTGGGCATATCGAAGTTGTTGCCGTCGCCACTGCCGCTGCCCGAGCTGGGGTCGTAGAGGTCCTCGTCGTCGTTGATGACCACGTCGGTGTTGCTGATGCGGCGCTCTCCGCTAGCATACATCTCCTCCGGCCGGTCGCCCTGCATCACGTCATCGGTCAGCAGCAAGGTCAGGTTCTGGAAAGATCAACAAGTTCATTTGTAATTGATTGATTGATTGATTGATTGATTGATTGATTTGTTTACTTACCAATTTATTTGTTTGTTTGTTTATTTATTTATTTATTTGGGTTTTAGAGCTGCTTTCAAGATTATTTCATTGAATATTGAAATGCTATCAATAGACTACTGGTTGCACTATAGACAGCAATGCTTATGACAGATACAACTGGGACCTCGAGGGTTAATGATATCAATATTCAGACTTGACACAAATTAGTTAAAATTTATATTTTTGATCGATTGAATTAGAATTTGTAATCGCAGCTGGAATATTATCCACACGCGACTAAAAACATATTACTGAATGAATAAATTAATAAAAAATAAAATAATAATAATAAAACATAAATAAATTATATTAACTAAGAGCACTGGTATTATAGCTCTAAGGATAAACAAACTTTGGAGAATAATGGCTTCCAAGACCCAGGAATGTTCAAAGAACCGGCACCGATCCACCATTAAACACGAAAACAACCAGCATGTTTCTGCCGCCAATGTGTAAAAGATATTTTCTGGAATGCAAGTGCCAGAAATGTCAAGTCAACGAAAATTCAAAATAGGGCCGTTTGGTTCGGGGTCAGTTAGGAACCGCTACTCTCGGAGCAATAGGACAAATGTTTCCGCGGCCCATTAAGTGAGACGCAGGGGCAGCCATTAACCCACGGTGTAGTTGGCGCCGCAGCTGGGGAAGTGTTCACCGCAGCGTCACGTGACCATTGGCCAGGATCCACAGAATGATTGTACCACTACGAGACAGAAGTCATAATTCTCAGTATGGCAAATTATGACTCCTAGCGCCATTATTGTTTAGTGGAACAGAATTCTGTTCTCTTCTAATGTACAAAATGGTGCAATTCTATATAGTAGTCTTGACCCTGATACATAATCCTACATATTTTATTATATCTTTTATAATTGACTCTGATAACGCAGTGGAATACAACAAAAATTGTGCAAGTAATATAACATTGAAATTTGATCTAAAAATAATAAATTTATAGACCACAGTGAAATTTGACCCCGAAAAATGAAAATAATTTTATAGGACAAAGTGAATTTTAACCAAAATAAAATAAAGAAAAAAAGAAGGGGAAAAAAAGGGGGGGGGGGGATGGATTCTAAGCGTCACTGAGTACTTTTAAAATAGATATTAGGTGTTATACAAGTCCATTATTATCATTATTATTATTATTTTTGTTATTATTATTATTAATTTGCATGTCTAGGGCGAAACCTGCTCTACAGTGATCTCGACTCGAACCATTGCTACCGACGACGGCCTTCCCAAAACTTAGCCCCACTCCATGGCTTAAGCTGAAGGTCACGTTGTAGTTGCACCTTTCCGTACAGGAAGTGGGCTGGTGTATAGATATGTGTGCTTTTACGTGATTGCAAATTAGCCCGTAGGTCGGAGAAAGAATGTTAGCCAATCAACTGATGGCTGGATAATGATAGGTTCCTATTCTGACACATGCAAGATGTTGGCTATTTGAGAGCTACAAGTTTCATTTTAATTAAGAAAAAAATTAATATATTTTTAATATATAATTAGTAGTAGAAGTCGTAATATTAGTACCTTTATTTATAGAGCACTTGACCACATACTAATGCAGGCTCAAAGCACCATTATCCCAGTCAATGGATCAATGTGCACTCACTTAACCTTTTCAACTCCCTGGGGAGTATGCAGCCCAAGCTCTTATTTAACCCTCTCCATGCTCAAGGCAACTGTAGATGCCAAGAAGGGTCATGTTTGAGTTTAATCCATGAGGGAAGATGTATAAAGAATACATCTACATTATCATAAAAAAAATGTATAGGTAGCTTACATCCATTGAAGCTATAGTATCTCTTATAATTTCAAAATTGTCCCAAAATTGGACATTTCAAGATGTCGTTGGTAGAGATGGAGGGTTAAAGAATGTAAACCCTAGTCGCGAAACAGTCCACACGATGCGAAACAGTTGTGGGAGTTGAAACGGACACAGCGCATTCAACGATTCTATGTCGAGATCCGAGTAGGGGGGATGCCCTCTGTTAAATCACTTCCAGCGTAATTTATCACGCCTATCAAACATATTGTGCAAACACCAGTGTGTGTGTATATGTGTGTTGGTTTCCATCCGACTGCAGACAGAGAACAGACAGAGCTCAGACCGCGCAGACAGTGAAGACAGTGCAGGATGGTTCGTGCTCATTCTCCCAGTGCCAGACAGATGATAAGACAGTACACAGAACACAGACAGAGCTCAGGCAGACCATAGACAATACAGACAGAGTTCAAGACAACTCGTCTTCATTCTACCTACTCCAGACACAATTACGTCGACCAATGTAGGTCAAATTTCGAGTCCAACACCGTAACTCATTGAAGTAGTCTTAACCTTGGGTACAAATATTTATCTTTGCAATTTAAACTCACTCAGTGAGGGCACTGATATTTAAACGTATCTATTTGATTTGTCCGCTTCCTTTTTCTAAAAAAGCTCTTGACGGTTGGAGAAAACCAATAAATACCAGCCATTGTAATTAACACTTTATGTTCCAAATTCGCAAGCATCCATTCAAAATTACATTTTACAGCTTGATCATGGACAGACAAAAGAGAAATAAACTATAACATTTGTTTTGTTGTAAAAAAATGAAAAACTCCAATAAAATAGTGATCATTAGTACTAAATATGTACTAAATATGTACTAAATTTACATGAGAAAAAAACCCTGACAATAGTAATTTGTATTAATTACTTTTAAAAAATGTGTATGTAGAAAATTGAAAAAGCCCAATAAAATAGAGATCATGAAACTTACATGAAAATTAAACAATTTGACAAAATAGTAACTTGTATTAATCCTTTAAGTTTTAAATTTACGTGAATTCATCCAAAATTACATAACAAATTGCTCACCAATGACTAAAATAAAGGTACTAACATTCTTGATGTAGAACATAGTTATTTTAAGTAATACTTTAAGTTCTAAATTTACACAAATCCATCCCAAGTTACACTTAGCAAATTGCTAACCAATTGTGGAGGCCCAATACACAAACAAGCAATTGTAAGCAACGCATTAATTTCCGAATACAATATCATCGATTCCAAATTATGCATCTACATTTAACACATCATGCACCGATGTACACAGGTTAAAAGTACTAACATTCTTCTTTCCGCGGACAATTATAGAAGCCCCATAAAGCAGCCATTGTAAGTAACACTTCAAGTTCTGAAGCATCGATTCCAAATTACGTATAGATCTACATTAGACGCATCGCGCACGGACGTACGAAGGTAAATGCACCGAACATACGCATATATCGCGGCGCCATTGTCTCGACATCCTCAATGAACTCCAGACCGTGACCCAGTGAAGCACCGCTATTACGGTAGTCGGGACAGCTTTGTTAGATCACGAGACGCACAAAAGGAACATTTAATTCAGGAGGTGGTTCATATACGTGTATATTGATCCGCCATTCCTCTGCAGATTGTCGTTGCGGCGAATCGCAGAGGCGGATGAATACGCTGCTGATCCTGCGCGTATTATCGCCCCGGAGTTCCGGCTGCACCCAAGGGCGGTGTGCTCTATTGTAATCTCCTACTACGACTGCGAACAGTGCGTAACATCAATCGCTCGTCTTAATTGCAAGTCAATACCAATGACTCTCTGCACTTGGAGCATCCTATGAACCGCGAGGAAGAGAAATCGACGTTTTCTTACGCATTGCACTCAATATACAATAGTAAAATTCTTCCACATGTATATAAAAAAGAATCCTAACAAAATCCAATGACTGCAAGTCATAGTGGTACAAGTTTCAAACCAAAATGTTCAGTAACATAGTTTTCCTAACAACTATTAGAAATTCAGATTTTTAAAATGTTTTTTACTATCTCATCATTATGAGAACTACTTCTCTAAAAACAAGAAATTCATTTTTATCGCTATATTTTCATTGATTATTGGAACTTTAATACATATTGGGAGTCTTTCATTATGCTATCAATATGAAGACCAATCTAACCCAAAGAAAGATAACCTTCATCGCTATATGTTCATAAGCCAGCAATTATTCGCACACAAAAATGGCTTGTTTTCAAATATTAAAAAATAAAAGAAGTAATATTATACTGTCACATCATCAGTATTTATCTCGGTTCTGACTACGTTTATTCAAGTTGCTTTCAGAAATATATATAATGTAATGTTTATATAGTCACATATTGGTCAGTATTTATCTTACTTTTAACTTTATATGACTTTAGACAGAATGATAAAAATGTCCATATTCAGATACTGTAAAACGGGTATAATTCGCGTGTCTGTATTTTTCACGAAATATTCATACAGTATTCAGACATCTAAATATACATCTATTCAAAGCTGCATATATTCATTAACCCTCTCCCTGCTGGATTAGAGATACCAGTCTTTAGGGCATCTCCGGTTGCCTCCAGCATGGAGAGAGTTAAACTAGACTCATTCTGCTATTCTTTTTATATTAAAATTCTTATATTTTATAGTGCCTGTGAACAGCATAGCTGAAACAGCACCAGATTTGATTAAATTAAATTAGATTAGATTAGATTAAGTTAGATCATCAAAGTCAGAATTTCGCCAAGCTGATTAACTACTTAGCATGAACATTACCAGGTGAACGATAAAATAAATCTCCATTTAAAGCTATCGATGACAAATTGTCGCCAGTTTAGCATGGACATATAACCAGATTCATGTGTCACTGCACGTGACTCACATGGCACGATCAATTCAGGGTTCGTCATTACGAGTGTCCCAGTCAATTGGCGGCCATTGTGATTGCCGTGTGCTGTGCACATGTGATTACCGTGTGCTGCGCCGCGCACATGCAGTGCTGCTCGTTCGGCATCGCCAGGTAACGAGATCGGTATCGACGGAAAAGCCACCCAGGTGTAATACGCGTCTGACAACGACGTTGAGGTAGCGCAGAATCAATGTCATAAATTATTCCTGCAGCTGGATCGAGAGGTCTGGACAAGTCTCGCGCACAATCAGCAGCCATTACTGTTGATGATTGCGTGATTTTTTCTCTCTTAAATTTAGACTACAAAAATGTAATTCCAATGTTATTCCAATTTCATATTTTCCCTAAAAATCAATTTAGTTCCCTTTAAAAAATTCATTCCATTTACCACCAAAAAAAAATCCAATTTCATTTCTTTAAAAATCCTCTTTCTTATAATCAATTTATTTTAGGTGTGAAATGCAATATGAATGTCATACAATTTGACATGAAATATAAATTTGGGTTCCTATTCATGTCACTTCAATTGAAAATATTCAGTAGATTTAATATATATTTAAAGTTCAACCTCCATACTGGGTTAACCCTCTCCCTGCCAAAATTGACCATAACTGTTGTATAGGACAGCGATTCTGGTCAATCCAGCAGGACAAGGATTAAAGACAATCGCCACTCTCATCGCCTCCTGCAGGATAATGGAGGTTAACCCTCTCAATGCTGAAGGCAGCCAGAGATGCCTTAAAGTGCTGTACCTGTGCCTAATCCAGCAGGGAGAGGGTTAACGCGGCAGAAATCCAGCTGTTAGGGCCCCCTTTCAGGAAGCTCTCGTATCCACTGTAGGTGGCCATAAGCCTTTTGTAAGGGCCTCTTAATCGCGATCAAGCCCTCTTCGGAGAGGGTTAACCTCTCGAAGTGGATTCGAGGAATTCATGAATAGCTGCCCTGATTAGCGGAGCTCATTTCCACACCTCCGAGTACGGCATTCTTCGTCGGGATAATCTCATCGATCCCGTATTATTATTACAAATTATTTATTTAGAAAGTGGAATTATGTCTCGGCTCTCTTACCTTTTTCATGTGGATGAGTTTTTCCTTGATGGCGAGAAGTTTGTAATTTGGACGTACATCGACCTTGACCTCGGGGTTGGCCTTGGCCTGGGCGATGAACGTAGACTCTGGCACCAATCGCGAGTACCTGAAACCAAAGGGAGATGATTATAGAATACAACAAATCATTAATGAAGACCACTAAATAATTACTCATTAATTAATTAACTTAAACAGGTATTCAATTTGAATTGATAATTATTTATATACTAATTGAACCTCTGCGGGAATAACAAATCACGGCTTCATTGGGCAAGTGTAGCCATCTTCAACACCAAAAAAAAAGGTTAAATAAAGAAAACTGTCAACCCAAATATTTCAATGAACCACCAAAGCAAGTCTTCAAGATACACATTCAGAATTTTTGTAATGTCTTTTAAAAAAGTCAACCCGTGTACCTCAACGCGAACTATCACAATTTGTCGACATGTTTGATAAGAGACTGATAAACTATCCTCCGACAATAAAATTAGCTTATCGCATAAAGTAACTAGTATATGAATTGACAGCTCGGATAACCAACCCGATTCCCTTGGCGAATATCGAGCAGAGTGTTGTCTGTTTACACACGAATCAATGCAGTCTGTAGACAAAGCTGTGCAATCTCTGCAATATACACCGTCAAACATTCTCTTTGGAGAATTCGCCATTTATCTCATTCTCCCAGTAGCTTAATATTTCCCATTAGTTTATTGAATCCCACTTACTGGAAATCACACCGTGTAAATGCCAGTGCGGATTCCGACGCCGACCCCTCTCCGACGCCGACCCCTCTCCGACTCTCGGACTCTCCGCGATGGGGGGGGGGAGATGGTCGTGTCGAGAAATGAACGTCGCCGGCTATCGGATTTACCGAAGCCTCCGAGTTGTGGATATTGGTCTATCTGTCTGGGAGCTCGCCCGTTGATGCGATTTTTATGCTTTACTCCGAGGAAGTCGAACAATTAGTTCTGCGTTTATTTGTCCGAATCAACGAGAACCGATCCACGGGGACCAGAACACGTGTTTTCTGTTTTCCCCAATGGGTCATTTTGGCAGACATATCATGCTGTATGTATTTCACAACTTCAGCTAGCTAGAGTCCCCTGACAATTTCAGAGATGCATTGGGATTTTTGTGGAGTTTTGCAGTTTCAGCTGAACAGTAGAACAGCCACGGAACAACAGTTGAACGGCTGCTTAACATCTGAACAATGGTTGAACAGCCTGTATCTGAACAACATCAGAATAACAGCTGAACAGCATTGGAACAGCAGCAGAACAGCAGTAGCAACAACAGAATAACAGCTGAACAGCATTGAAACAGCAGCAGAACAACTGCAGAAAACAGCTGTAACATCAGAATAACAGCTGAACAGCATTGGAACAGCAGAAGAACAGCTGTAGCAACAGCAGAATAACAGCTGAACAGCATTGGAAAAGCAGCAGAACTGCAGAAAAACAGCGGTAACAACAGCAGAATAACAGTAGGACAGCATATAACTTTAAATAACATTGGAACAGTGAGTGAGTAAGTGAGTGAGTGAGTGAATATGGAGTTTAACATCGCTGCAGGAATCTTTCAACCATTTGCAATGACCATTGGAACAGCAGTTGTATTGTCAGTAGCAGAACAACTGCAGAAGAACAGTAGAACAGCATCTAACTGTAAACAACACTGGAACAGCAGTTGTATTATCAGCAGAGCAACAGTAG
>JAVCKZ010106894.1:0-10548 GCA_034780755.1 Lepetodrilus elevatus
ATGCTTACGATTGACTACGAGTTGGCGATCCGTAAGGAATCCGTAAGAAAATCCGTGTATGTGAAGGGGGTATTATGCTACTTATAATTAGTGGAATCGTGTCGTAAAACGTCCTGAAAATATACCAGGGAATGATCAAATAAACTGATAAACAATTCATGCCAAATTAGGCATAGGGCATCCATAGGGAATTTCCGGTTGTCTACAGCATGGAAAGAGTTAAATGAACTAACGGTATAAAGATAAATCAAGTGAAGTTATTCCAGGTATAAAAACACGTATATTGATCAGTGAATGAAATCGAAATGAACATGGCATGATAAAATGTAAATACCACTTGACGCGCAACCAATGAAATGGCGTATATTATTGACGATTAGCATAAAATAATAATTTCCTCCAATCTCACCGTGTCTCTGTTTCAGCCAATTCTTGACAAATTCATTCTCCTCCGACGATATCAATTCAACCAATGTTGAATGATAAATTTTACATACTTGCTGCAAAGACATATTTAAAAAATATATTAGCCTGACTAAATAAATGTGCATACATCCATTGGAAATCACCAGTTCGAATACTGGTAGTATAACGATTACATATTATGCTGTTTCTTTAAGCGTATTGTTTTGAAACACTCGATCAACCCTAGGGTGATGAAATTAGCCAATGACCAAACACTCGTGATGATACGAGTACCCTCATTGGCTAATAAATAGACTAGAAGACAAGTAATAAGCAATACGTAAATAATTCGCATAGTAACAAACCTTGTCAGACAAAAAACTTAATTATAATTTAATCGTTGTTTGATTCGGATAGTATCAAAACCAAGATCATTCGCGTGGAAAATAAAAATAGCAGAAGCTAACCAAAATTTCATTTTAATTATATTTAATTATTTAATTTTACATTATAAAATATGTAAGTATACGACCAACATTTGCTTCAAACCACGTCTCGTGTCGTTGTACTATTTTGTAACAGGATTCAGCGTACACTATCCACCCATCGGGGCATTTTCCTGGTGAAAAGAAAGATGTATGAATAGGGAGAACCAACTATCGAAAGATAACGACGAGTTACAATACCTTGACACCATTGTTAAGCAATAATAGTACATATTCTATTTAGGTTTTATATTAATTCATAAGGTCAATTAGATTTTTTAGGGCACACATAAATATAGATAGGCTACACACATAGATGTACTTGCATACATAAAGTACGTACATATATGCATGTACACATGTACACATACATACATACATACATACACACACACGCACACACGCACACACATGCACACACGCACACACGCACACGCACACACACATACACATACATACACACATACACACACACATGCACACGCACATACACATACATACACACATACATATCCTACAGTTCTCCGTCTAGACACTGAACAATTATCGATAAAGCTGTATTTGAATAGGAACGGGAACATTTGCAATACGGTATTCTGTACTATGCGTCGTGTCGTGTTCTGGTCTTCCTCGTACTCTGGCAACATCCGGAAGATCACTTGTATTCAATAGAACACCATACATTGCTCTAGAATTAAGAATACTAAAATGTATCGTAGATACGTAGTTAACGTGGATGAAATCATTCTCACCGTTTGCATATGCCAGAAATACAACCAGGATTGTGACTAGCTGCAACGTTAGTATCAGAATTGACGCCATTGCTATACCTTCTCTACGGTATTTCGTTATGATAAGATAGCAACGTCTGGGAATAGTAAAGCTGCGTCTACACTATCAACATCTCGGCAACATGTTGGGATACATGTCGTCGAGATATTGTCGAAATGGGTTTTTTTTAAAAGAGCGAAAAAGTAGGATTTTTTAGGAAAACTTGACGAAATCTATGTATTTGACTATTTGTGCCAGTCCTATACTAGGCGAAATGTTTATAAACGGGAAAGAAATATTGTCTAAGCTTTCTTTATTCAAAATGCTATCTATTCTTCATGCACACATTAATAATTTCATATTTGATTGAATGTCTTGAGGATCAAGTACATGTATATCAGTATTTATAATTATTTGAATCAACTATATATGCCTTTGTATGCATAACGGCACACATCCATTTCTTAATACAGTAGTTTTATACCAGAATCTAGAATAGCAATGGAGTAGATCACTGACTAAACAGATGTTATAAAATGTGTTTGTTATATATTCCGATATAAACGTCCCATAGAATTCCTACTAACATATACAGAGCGGTGAAAATATGTTTGGAGGAGTATGTCAAAGGTTCCACTTTCGATTTACACCGTAAAGTTAGTCCTAAACGATAATCGATATCCTTTAATCTATCTATCATGTATATTAGTACCATCCAATTCATCTGTACGGTTATTTGAAACTCCTTTATCACATGCTATCACCGTTCCCTTGGAGTAAGTGAACATTAATAGTCGCGGAGCATGAATATCATAAATCGCTAATAGTTCAGCACATGCTTTTAACGTTTACCTCATACTGATAATAGTATGCTTAAAAGTCCATTTCATGAGCCATCAAAACGAAGTCGTAATATTTCTACTTCAATAATATCTGCAGCCATACATCGAATCCAGGAAGTAAATGCTGTTCGGCGACTAATTACTACTTTACTAAAGATGCTTAAAGATATAGCCTTTCACCATTACGGCAAATCTGATTGCCATGGAAACGAGGTACACAAACAGCAGGCAGTCTTGACACAATGCATTTACCTAGCATGCGTTCTTATAGGTGGTCAGAATATAATAATAATACGGTACACGCTATATAGCGCAAATAGCTAGAATAGCTGCTCAAATACGCTATAGGGGAATGGGATGAACAAGTAGGCATATTATTACCAGAACTGTCATCAAACCTTCATGTAAATCATCTAAATGTAGCGTGTGTGAAAATGTACGTATGACGATTGTATCGATACCCTGCAAATATTGACTTTCACGGTGCCTGCGCTTTCTGGTAGAGCTACGTATATCGTCGTCGTCGGAGTCAATGATGCGTATTCCTGAGCGTTGTTATAATGCAATACTGAACGCTGTGTGACCGACGTGGAACAGTACTAGTTTATGACAGTCCCCTGCTCGAAGGACGGGTTTTCTCTGAAGGCCTATATTTATAGAGCTACAGTGTTTTCCATTATGTCCGTTGACAACCCACATTATGTCTACGTCCAACGAGAAAACGGATATGATTACGACAATTTAATTCTGGGTTCTTATTTCGTTATACAGTCAGTGAGGATTGTCTACAGTGTATGGGAATGATGGTGTACCTTGGAAGATTGTGTTGAAACCTTCGATCAAGCGTAGACGTCACTGTGTTCTTTTGTGTTGAGATCAAGGGCTTTTATACCCGGTGTTACAATGAGGGACGACAGGAATAAACAGGCATTCCCACGACCTGGGATGTGAATGTGACAGTGGGTATAGTGGAATACCTCGAAATAATAGAGGGGGGAACAGATACGTATTTATAGTATAGGAACAATGACTGGTGTGTTTTTTTAACCTTGATTCAGAGTCCAAGCCACACAGTGTTTTCATTATTATGTGGAGCTCACAGTCGATGAAATGTCGACGGATTGTCAAGTGATCGAAGACACGATAGAACATCGGAGCTTAGAAATACGTGTACTGCGTTCCAAGAATGTCCGGAAATTATTTTGAGCCACAAAGGTAAAGGGTACGACGCAGGTAAGTCCGTATATAAAAATTGGGAACTATCTGAACGGAGTGTCAATATTGTTGTTGAGTATACATCGGTGGGTAGGTGGGAGAGAGAGAGAGAGAGAGAGAGAGAGAGAGAGAGAGAGAGAGAGAGAGAGAGAGAGAGAGAGAGAGAGAGAGAGAGCGAGAGAGAGAGAGAGAGAGACCTCCACACATTACCACAAACTCCGGATATCTATGGCCAGCGGTTTAGTGATTGTCGTTACTGCACTAACTCGGCACTAACTTTGACAGCTTCATGAGTTGGTGTCTTGGAACATTCACTACTTTGCAGTGTCCACAAACCGGTGGTGCTGTTCTACATACGAGACCTCAGTGAGGTTACGACACCACTTCTCCACAGATACGACCGCTAGTCACGACACTAGAGGAAGCCGAGTAGCTGACTGATGAAGGTTAACAGTCAATCTACAGGAATTCATTACCACTGTTTGGTGGCAGGGTTACACTTTAACGTGTGAAATTGTCTGGAATACATGTGCGTTTATTGAAATTACTGTCCACCAACACACTATGTTGTCGTCTTAGTGATATATTACCTCCATTTCTAGAGAGCTAGTGTCAAGGCGTCTCAACACTGTCTACCGCACTGTTTCAGTTGTCTTATCCGTATGGCGAGGTATTACAAACTATATATATTTCCCTGTAACATATTGCATATGGAATATATCGTTAGAAGTAGAAGGGGACTGGTAAAACAAACTAAACACATATTATTAATGCCTCTCCTGTTTATGGCCAAGTGATTATTTAGAAATAACGCCAGACTAGATGTTACTGGAAGACATGCAGCCTCGGCTGGTGCCCATGAACCAAGGGAGATATCTGTAAACATATGAGTAACGAATGTTTCCATAGCATTGCTCTCGGAAAACATTAACTTAATAGACCACACCATTGGAACTGTTGCATTAGAGTTACACCTTGTAACCCCATCCATGTTGGGTGCAATCGGAGCTGCCATGAATAGTTGTACGACTGTCTAATCCAGCAGAGAGAGGGTTAATTCAGTTGTCCTGTTCTCAAATGCTAAGAAAACACCGGGCCCATGCGCAGGATTCGAACCCGAAACTTCGTATTTGTAATTGGACATCATCCCTACAACCTTATAGTTCTTGTAAGATCATAGATATCTAGGATAGCAAGACTAGTCTAAAACTTCGCTAGATGAGATACCTTTATGTACTCATTACCCTTTGTTCTAATAATGTCCCTGTCTAGCTGGATGACGTCAAATTGATTAAAAGTCTCTCTAGATCGTAATACAGGTATACAATTTCATTCTATTTTTTTTAGCTACTCATTCATGTCTTGATTGAACATGGATGCCATTCGATATCTCATTCATCACCCGACCCATGATGAAAAGAGCAGTCATCAAAGTTCAAAGTTAATTATATCAGCTATGAACAGTCACATGCATGAATTCAACGCACCGCAGCCGGATGCTAATGACAAACAATTTGTTTTCCCATGTCTACAACAAAGCACGCATGGTTCTATTATGACGTCAAGCAGATGTAAAGTAACACCATGGACACGACCAGCAGATGCGCTCCAGAAGCGTATCAATTGGACCCAGATGTCAATTGGACCACGATATCAATTGGTCTCGGATATCAATTGGACCCGGACATCAATTGATTAAGGAGAACAGTAAGCAGTGGCAGGTGAATAATGCCAGTGAATAATGCCAGTACGTGTGTGCAGTGGTCGATATATGCAGCTCATTTACTGTCGCTAGATATACTGACGTCCGTGATAGTGGGTTGCGTTCGTGCTTCCTGATATATTCAACCCGTGGAGCCAGTGATAAGCACCATATCATAAATGGGCCCGATTTGCGTTTAGTAGTATTAGCATCTTTGAAACAGGAAATCATGTATTATAAAATTAAAGCCAGAAAAGAAATAGAATAATTAAATCCATTTATTTGACAAAATGTAAATGCCTATAACGTAAAGCTTCTTGCAATATTAAAATAATAATACTAAACGAACTGAAAGAGAACTAAACGAACTAAAAAAGAACTATGCTATATGTCTTACGGTAAATATTTCACGAGATTTCCAACGTAAAAACAAAAGCTAAACAAATTTATTAAATTCTATATGTTCTCTGAATCTAATCTGGATCACGAGATCTGCAATTCTTAAAGAAATCCTGTCTTGTCTTGTCTTAGCTTGTCTTATCTTGTCTTATCTTGTCTTGTCATGTCTTTGTAACTGACCACATGTATTGTATTTAACTGACGAAAATAATTAACATCCTCGCTAAAGCTCGGTACGATGCAATTTTGTATTCCACTCGGGAAACGTCCGTTGGCATCCGTAGCTCTCGTGTGACATTCTAATCCAATGTTCATCATTAATGGCATCAATTATCTTCAAAAGTCACGAATGATTCGCGGTCAATTCTCTCCTAAACCAAAGGCTAATAATGCAGAGAGTACACACAATTAGCTTCACGTTCTGCTACAATTGGTGTGGAGGTAGACGCCTGGTCATGTCTGGTATCGAACGAGAACAGTAGTCTACAGGTAGATAGCATCCAGCGTCAGACCAATTAAAATAGTTATAACAATGTGGGTTATGAATGTCTATTATTCCTATGACGTTTCCCATATCATTATTCTACCTTAAATCCAACACGTGGGTGTGAATCATAGCCATAGGAAGATTATACAATATAAAATGTTTGGCCGTTCATTCATCGGAAAGTGAACCTTAAATGAACCATACATTTGACTACAGGCGTCATGCAATGATAGCATTTGCATTATAGCAGTATCTGCATTGATATTGGGTATCAGTATATGTAGGTGAGAGCAGTGCATTAGATTCTCCACAGATAATTCTAAATACTAGGATAACTTTCACGTAAGCTCCTTTCGCAACCGGTGAAGCGAAAGTGTCGATGCCTCTGCTGCCTGATCTGCAGCACAGATAGGATAGAATCGGTTTGCTCATTGGAGGAAATAATAGATTGGATTTGATGAAATGGACAGATGCATCCTAGATCTCGTATTCCAAATCGGGTGTGATGTTAACAGGTTAACAACCTTTTACTCGGCATAGATATACATCATAGCAGGCCTCGCCTGTGCGAAACCACGGAACTCCAAAGTAACCTTAATCCCCAATCTTAACCAATGACTACACCATGCAATTGCTATGCTGTGGAGTTAAGGGTGTCGTAAAGTTACGAAATTTCGCACAGGAGATCCCTGTACATTATCTAGGGCAAGCGTACTTTTACGAATACAAAGTACTGTCTGTATGGACAATTTCAGATGTGGAATGTTAGTGAGACAAATTCGGCTGTTAGCTTTTTTTCAATACGATAAATTGGAACACGTATTGTATTGCATTAACGTTTAAGGAAAATAGATTCCTTTTAAATGTACCGTGGTGTGAAAGCCGATCCCTATGGACCTGAACATGTAGCTACTAGTATTCATTTTGATACCAGTTGCTAGAAAATGTGACTGGTATAATTTCAGTTTCCTATTGGTAACCTACTTGTTTAACGCAGTTCAATCTGGTAATTGTACTACGATTCCTTGAGGACATCAATTACACAAAAATAAGGTAAATCTAGTTTCACAGTACAGTGATAATAATTTTGAATAAAAAAGAAAATCGCGAATCTTATTTACAGAATAATGGTAATGCCTACCGATCCGTGATTACTGAAAATGGCAATTACTATCCTGGCGACAATGTTTTATTATTTTGATTTATTATTTAAAAAAAAATGTTTTGGGGGGTGGGTGTGTGTGTGTGGGGGGGGGGGAGTCTTAGACTACGTTTCACGAAAGGGTCGTACCATAGTCATGACGTAAATCAGCACGTACGCCATGATTTTACAATTATTTCAGGAAAAGACGTAAGCCTCGAGTTACGCTAGAGGTTCGTTCAATGGCACAAGCGCTTGCAGGCGGCTTACACAACTAGCCACTGTCTCAAGAGTCGTATGAACCGCACATGTGACAGGAAATCAGTTTAACCAAGCGGCTTACTCAGCCTTGTGCTGATTGAACGCACCCTATTTTATGAAACTCAGACCCGAGTAGTGCAGTCACGGAATACCAATGAACGTATTCGATTCAACACTCGACCTATCCTAGGGTTGACGGTCGTTTAATGAAATTAGCCAATGAGGGTACTCATACGCTCGCACTGACGAATACGTTCAGTATGTCGGCCTATAGTATTGGTAAATTTGCAAAGGGTGTCCTTAGGTACCAGATTGGTGTTCCTCTTTGATTAGACTACACGCTTAAATGCGCCCCTTCTGTCTGTCGTTCATACAGCTTTAATAGGATCATGACAAAATGGGTACTTCATCACCATTGAAATATCGCATCCTGTTAACCAACATTAGCCTCATGTGACAGAAACCTAGTCATCTAGTTAATGAAGTATCAACACGTGTATAGTATCTGGAACATAGTTATCGATAACTCGACAATAGGTGCTGTGTATGCGGAGATGAATTACACGAAAAGGAGCATGCTCATTAAGTGGTGTCATGTAGTCACAATATGCTTGACGTGGTGATATCATCGTTGGATACACATTGGCTGTACTACCAGAATATCGGTTGAGTAGTGCTCCTACGAAGATAATCTATAATGTCGGTGTATTACTCTGGCTTGCTTTGGATAAGTTCCAATATGAAAATACGGTTGTTTTCCACATTGTTAATTGCTACAAATTAAAGGTGTTGACGTAAAATATTAATTATAAAAACAACAAGCCTTCGTTTTATGTGAAGTAGTTTTCATTAATATTTTATATCAGTGCTTGCCTTTAAGCAAAGATCCGTATGTGTGTCCATTAATTTAACACTATTAAATTTTAGCTATTTAAGTAATCTGGCTAGGTTAGGATTGTGAGGCATCAGGAATTACAATGTACTCTATAGCAACTGTGATCCTGGTGGTCTGGTTCCGGTTCCGGGGAATAGTTATCACCTATGGTGAACTATAATGTTGTATATCTGGCAAGTGAAAGGACTCTGATGGTATACGTGTCCACTTCATTGGAAGAAGTACGAGATGTACTTGGAAGAGTTCTCGCCCTTTTCTTGAAGTAGGGGGAAAAAACATCTATTGAGACAACTTTATCATGACAGCTGATATATAGATTACTCAATCGTATTGATACCAATGTCTCAACAGTCCAGATTATGTTCAATGTTGAGCATCCTCCGATGTCAATATGTGGACAATGAGCTTACAGTTATGTATATTCCGTCTGGTTCGGTAAAGGTTATAGTGTTGTTGTCCACTAAAATATGTTTGAATGATGAAAGTAATGTTGAAGTAAAAGTTAATTGGATTATACACACCTACGTAGGATCCAAGCTGTTCTATCTACATGCACTTGTTCCATGATGAAATAACCAACTGTCGTTGTACCTTACAAGAAACTGGTGGCGTGATTTTTTATACAGTTATCTTCAAAATGTGAGACTAGATCTAGTTCAAGTATTCTCAAAGGGAAAGGTTCACCGCGTGTGTTGGTGTAGTGTTTCTTGCTCCTACGGCTGTCTAGGAAGTTATGAAGAAAGAAGAATCATTCTAACTAATCAACGTCATCGCGATTCTTAGAATACTAATTGCAGAATTGATATATTTATTATAATTATAATAATACGTTGTAGTGGTATAACTGACACCGGAACAATGACGATCCTGAGATTCGAACCCGAGTTACCGGATTGTGAGTCCAACGCTCTACCATCCAAGCCAAAGGGGTAGCCCCGATGGCCGCGACCAGTAGGAAAATCGTATATCAAACCCGGCTACATACTACACTACCGTATTGATAGCTAAGTCTCCGCTCTACTGCCGGTTACTGTGTTAATACTACACACGAGAAAGAAAAACAGTGAATTGCTATTCCATATTTTCCTGTCAACCTATTTTCGACGGATCTATCTTGGGGGCAAACATAATCTAAACTTACGAGTTCCGGTTAGCCTTTGATGGTCTGCTTTAGGAAATTATGCCCTCCATGTCTAATACAATACGCCTAAATCAGAATAGTTATTGCGTCTGGTGAGATCTGATGTCTAGTCTGTAATGATTGTGTTCTCATACAATTTCCTGTGTCGATATTATTAGGGAAATCCTATCTCAGAAAGTCGCTATGTAAATATAAATATAATTTCACGGCGTTGATGTAGTCCCTCGTTTTACCATTGACCGTCATGACTTGTACAAGCTGTGGAAATCGCTGACAGCATGAAGCCTAGACCTGCGGTTCTCGAAAGAGTCGTACATGTACATGTAACTCCGTGCATAAATATACACTCCTTTCGTGAAATGCAGGCCAGTGTCTCCTTTCTCAAAATACATGTAGTTACATACCTACGATACATTGTAAGTGGAATTATAGGGACCTGGGTATCGTTTCTCGACGCTATCTTAGTCGCTAAGGGGCCATAGCACTCTCTTTGCCGATAGCTAATACATTACTAAGAGAGTGCTATGGCCCATTAGCGGCTAAGATAGCGTCGAGAAACGATACCCAGCTACCAGTGTTTACAAGTCCATTGGATGAAACGATATAAGGGACCAGCCAGCAGTGTTTACAAGTCAATTGCATGAAACGATTATATCGTATGGTAGCGATAAAAAGTGGTTCGTGCAACCAGGGGTGCGTTCAAGCTAGAATACACGAATACAATACTTTTTTCCTACATGTATTGCTCGTTGAACGGCTTCGTGCATATTGCTTTTCCTACACAGCGCACGGCCTCCAGACCCG
>JAVCKZ010106905.1:0-23633 GCA_034780755.1 Lepetodrilus elevatus
GAAATTGCTGGACTCAATAAGTTGCCATTTGAGGTAGATAGTAAATATATTATTACCTATAATCAATCAGATATTTTGCAGTCTGATACTTTAGACGATATTAAAATCGTTAAATTTTGGGAATATTTTGCTGTGGAGTTAGTGGAGCATTTAGATGAATAATATTACCTAAGAGAGATGCAAATCTCTGATTATGATGAAGTTATGAAAGTCATAGCACCTGTTTACGAAGAAGTCCTCCCTGACTATCAGTATGCCACTGTGTTAGGCATCACCCCTCAGAGTTTGAGTCGAATTAAGAGGGAGATGAAAGGGTAATATTTACCGAAGAATAAACCTCACATCACCAATCATAATCTCTTTATCATTGTGCGTTTCTTTTGTATTGAGTACTATATGTTGCAGTTTATTTTCGTTACCTTCAGTAAATGTGAATTTAGGAGAATGTGTATCACTTGGTTGAGCTAATTTTCCCCATACGGTATTGTCTTTGGTTTTTTCTATAGCTATACTCTCGACATTAAGTAGATTGTATTTGCCACCATTTTGTGTAACTAAAAAATCTTTAGTAGATTCTTTACGTAATGCTTCTATGTCATTATGATATTCTACGACAAAAAGAGCTGACTCTCCTACATTTTTAGTCATAGCTTTAGCGATAGAGTCTTTAGACATAAGCCAATCAAAAAACTTCGATATGTTTTGTGTAAAAAAGTTTTGAGTGTAGAGTCCATAGGCTATGGGCATAGGATTATCTAGTCCTTCTTTTAGGGTAACACTTGTCCACGACAATGCACTATGCTTATGTTTGATAGTCAGTGGGAGTGTATGCTCTATGTTCTCTTTGTTTAAATCTGCTAACAACTCCCAGCATGTTTTACTAGAGTCTAAAGCAAGACCATAGAGATAAGGTTTGAAATCTTTTTTATTACCAAGTTCAACTATTTCAATATCTGTATTACCAAAAGGCACTATGGCACTAGAAAAATACCCATAATGCGTTACAGGTACAGAAACTTTTAGTCCAAAGGTATCTTCTATTTCTTTTAATGTTTCTGTGGCATTTGGTGTATGTATGAGTATATGGTCTATGTTCTTTATCATGTTAAATCCTCTGTGGTTTTGCGTATTGTATATTTTTTAGAGGATTTTGTCATTCACATATGGTAAGTTACTTAGTTCAATACCTCCTCAGCAAAATTCTCCACAGTCTCCACCACAAAATCAGGCTTTTCAAATTGTATGGTATGAGGACAATCCAAAGGGATGTATTTACCATCTAAACTTCTCTCTACTGTTTTAAGATGATATTCATTCATCACTCTCACTCCATCGTGGTCTTCGGGTGTATCGAAGGTGGGTTTGGTTGCTCCAATTACTACGATAGGTAGTTTTGTAAACTCGATTCCTTTTGTTTCGTTAGAGAGTTCTTCCCAGTTTGAAAACTCTTCCCAATAGGCTTTAAAACCTTTGTGTATTTGGTCTACTGCCTCTTTAAAATTCTCCTTTTCACTCTTTAGTGCATTGGGTGCAAACTTGTCTATAAGTTTTGAAAAGCCCATTCTTACTACACCTAAGTTTAAGAGTATAGTAAGAAGCCATTTGGGTGGAATGGTGGTATACTTTTTTCGTGTCTTTGGTGGAAAGTTATCGAGCACATCAGGATGTGATGGATCGAGCAGTACAACACCTACTATATTTTCAGGGTACTTGTCTACAAAACATCGTAAAGTAAGCCCTGCTAAGGAGTGACCCACCAAAATATATGGCTTAGGCAGTTCTAGCTTTTCTATGAGCGTATGTAATTCTTTTGCCATAGCTGCACACGTTTTAGGATTTTCCCCTCTTTCTGAGTGTAATGTTCCTGCTCTATCGTAAGAAAGAGTGGTGAATTTTTTTGAGAGCTTCTCTTGGATATTTCGCCATACAATATGTCCACCAAATTCTGCCCCAGATTCAAAAATGATGGTCGCCTCTGCATTACCTTTTTTAAGATAGTGCAGTTTATGACCACCTACATCTACAAAGGCACCTTCTATCTTGTATGATTTTGCTTTGTATCGTGCATATTGTTCATAGAGAAAACCTATGAGGATGAGGGAGACAATAATCCATAGTATTATTTGCATAGATAACCTTTTTTATGCGTATTGTAGTGATTTTAAAAAAAATTGTCATTCACATTTGTTAAGTGGGCTTGGCTAAAATAGCATATGGAATTTTTAAGAACATATGTAGAAGATAAGATAGCATCAACACTAAGTGATGAAGAGTGGCTAAGAGAGTTTGCTTCACTCTTTACGAAACAGACCTATGTAAAAGGTCAAGAGCTTTTGAGTGCAGGAGAGGTGTGTAATACTTTTTACTACATATCATCAGGAGCAGTGAGGACATACACTATAGATAGCAGTGGGAAAGAACAGACTTGGGCGTTACATATTAACCAAGACAGTGATAAGTTAGATATGTTTGTGGGGGATTACCACAGTTTTTATACTAAAACAGAGAGTAACTTTTATGCAGAGGCTTTTACGGATGTTGTCGTCTATAAAGCAGAGTTCTCTGCTCTTAATGCATTATTTGAAAGTAATTTTATGTGGATGAAACTAGGAAAGGGTATCTTTGAAGAGCAGGTTGTTTTACTCATGGAACGAAAAAAGATGATGACAAACCTCACAGCAAAAGAAAGATACATGGTCATGCAAAAAGTAGTCCCTATCTATGAAGAGCTATTGCCTGATTATCAGTTTGCTTCAGTGCTTGGCATAGCTCCGCAGAGTTTGAGTCGGATAAAGAGAGAGATGAAAAATGTATAGAACTTCTTACTGTGAAATAAAATATTTAGAAAATAAAAATGCCATCTTTTGTGCATGGAAACAATTTTGTAAAGGGGATGACTATCGTAACCCTTTTAGATATGCATTAGAAGAAATAAACAAATACAACATTAGTATATGGATAACCGATACCAGTAATGGCTTTGAGAATGAAGAGGCAGATACGCAGTGGCTTGTTGATGAGTTTATGCCAAAGCTTATAGAAAGCTCTGTAGATAAGATAGTTTTTGTTATAAAGAATGATAGTTCACTAATGGATGAGATAATGGGGCAGGTAGACGCTCTAGGTGAGTATTTTGAGGTGGAGTTGGTGGAGAGTTTAGATGTCTAAAATTATAGTATTTACGTACGGTATACTTTCATACATCATAGCGCTCATAGGGCAGGTATGGTTCATACTTTACTTAGGTGAGTGGGAGTTTATGGATAGTACTATAAATACACCTCAAACAGTTACTATAAGCTATGCAATATTTATTAATATTATATTGGCTTTACTCTTTTGGATACAGCATTCACTCATGGCTAGAGCATGGTTTAAGCGTTGGATTATACAGTACATACCAGAGGTAGTAGAGCGTAGTACTTATGTGTTGTTATCAGGTGTTGTTTTTATCATTGTTTGTTATTATTGGGAGCCTATAGATGGTGTAGTGTGGCAGGTAGAGAGTGGGGTATGGCATAGCATTTTAACGGGTGGATACATCTTTGGATGGGTCTTTTCAGTAGTGGCTACTTTTGTCATAAATCACTTTGAACTTTTTGGGTTACAGCAAGTCTATATGCATCTACGAGACAAGCCCACCCCAGAGATAGATTTCACAGAAAAGCTCTTCTATAAATTTGTCCGTCATCCCATACAGCTAGGAGTACTCATAGGGCTATGGGTCACTCCTGTACTGACCTATGGACATCTGTTACTCTCGCTACTTTTTAGTATCTACATTTTCATAGGTCTCTACTATGAAGAGCAAGACTTGGTGGCAGAGCTGGGTGAGGTGTATATAGAGTATAAGAAGAGAGTAGGGATGATGATTCCTAGAAAAAAATAACAAGACTCCTATAGCCCAATAACAGTACAATACATAAACAAATAAAAGGATAATAATGAGTTTTTTGCAATATGGAGAAAAAGTAGAGGGGTATGAGGTACTCGTACTTAATGAAAGAGAAGCACGTGCAGGGGCTGGGATACTTTTACTTATTGGCTTACTTAGCCTTATGAATGCTGTGGCGTTGGGGCACATTATCGTGACGAAAGTATTTATCTCATTTTTTACTTTGGACTTTATTATGCGAGTGCTGCAACCTCGTTACTCACCTAGTTTATTACTGGGTAGGTTTTTTGTACAGAACCAACGACCAGAGTATGTAGGTGCAACACAAAAGCGTTTTGCATGGGGTATAGGGCTAATGTTAGCAGTACCTATGTTTTACCTACTTGTCATTGATTTCCAGCCTCACCCTATGAAAGTACTGGTGTGTATTGTCTGTTTGGCTTTGCTTTTTTTTGAAGCGGCGTTTTCTATTTGTGTGGGGTGTAAAATCTATGGACTCTTTAAAAAAGACCCAGTAACCCACTGTCCAGGGGGTATTTGTGAAGTACGTACAAAAGACGACATACAGACTTTTAATTTAGTACAAAAGATCATTACTCTTAGTGTGGTATTTTCTTTATCATTTGGATTATATATCTACTTTACCAAGGTAGAAAGTAAAACATTTCTAGCTAAAAAAGTAAAAATGATGATGATGAGTGATGAAGAGAGAGAAGCTGCCAAAGAGGCAAAAATGCAACGAGAGTTTGATGAATTTTAGATAAAAATAAATGAAAATAGTATGACTCACAAGAGAGATTATATTTGTGCTAAAGTAGCTATGAGGAGGGAAGTATGTCATTAGAAAAAAATGGTTTTGAAATATTAGAAGATTTTGTTAGTACTGATATTATTGAGGCTATAAAAGAAGAAGTCAATCAATATGATACACTATCTCCCAAATATGGTATACGTAGTGCAGATAAAAAGTTTTTTACTATAGCACAACTGATGAAGTCTGATTTACTCCTAACTAAGGCTACTGAGATACTGGGTGTTAAACCACAAGTAGTGAGGGTTATATATTTTGACAAGACAAAAAAGAACAACTGGCTAGTCCCTTGGCATCAAGACAGAACGATAGCGCTTAATAAAAAGATAAAGGTAGCTGGCTGGGGAAAATGGAGTGTCAAAGATGGTGTACATCATGTACAACCTTCTGTTGATGTGCTCGATAAGATGATAACTTTCAGAGTACATTTAGATGATAGTGACCGTAACAATGGATGTTTAAAACTCATACCTGAGACACATACTTTAGGACTTTTAGATCAGGAAAATATAAAAGAGATAACAGCAAAAATGTCTTATAGCCTTTGTGAAGTAAAGGCAGGAGATGTTGTACTTATGAGACCGCATATATTGCATGCATCAAGTAAGTGTGAAGTACCCAAACATCGACGCATTGTACATATTGAGTATAGTAGTTATATATTGCCAGATGGTTTGGCATGGGTTTCTTAGCTTAGCATACTACTCTCTTATTTCAACATCTATACTTTTTTTAGCAGTGAGTATCTGCTCTTCATACCAGTGTGTTTTTTCTATTTGTGGGAAAGTTTCCTTCATAATCTCTAGAGGAGTAGTGTCCCATTCTTCGGTGTTTTTAGCTATATCCCATCCCAATTCATTTAAGACATATGAGAAGATTTGATTGATGATTTTATGGCTAGGTGTTTGTGTCTCTGTCTCTTCTGATAAGAGCGTCTTTATGAGTTTTTTACGTATATCACGGCTATAGTTGTTTTTTAGTGTTTCTATAATATCGGTCTTTTTCATAAGATGGATTCTATCATAACCCATCTCAAAAGAGCCTATATCCATGACATTTTTATGTTATTATACCAATAATTTAAAAGTTGTAATGGGTAAAAAAGGAAAAAAATGGTTGAAAATATTATTGTAGCTTCACTGATTATATTGGTGTTTGGGTACTTTTGGAAAAAAGGGAAACGAGATAAGCAATTACAATTTATAGAACATTATCGATTTTCACCTGCTATTTTAAAAAGAGCAAAAGAGAAGCATGATTATTTGAGTGATGAAGATATGCTGAAGGTAGTACGTGCAACAAAAGATTATTTTTATATTTGTAATCAAGCCAATGGAAAAATGGTAGCAATGCCTTCAGAGATTGTTGATGTACTTTGGCATGAGTTTATACTTTTTACCCGTGAGTATCAGCTTTTTTGTAAAAAAGGATTAGGACGTTTTTTGCACCATACACCTACAGAAGCTATGAAGAGTAAAACCTCAGCAAGCGAAGGCATTAAAAGAGCCTGGAGACTTGCTTGTGCCAAGGCGGAGATAAATCCTAAAACTCCTGAAAAATTACCACTCCTTTTTACGATAGACACAAGTCTCAACATCAAGGGTGGATTCAAGTATGAACTCAATTGTAAAACAAAACCATATAACTCAAATAGTAGTAATGGTTGTGGTGGTTACTGTGCAACAGATATAGGTTGTGCCTCAGGATGTGCAGGTGAGAGTGGTGATGCTACATCAAGTAGTAGTTTCTTTGGAGAGAGTGATGGTGGGAGTTCTTGTGGTGGAGGATGTGGTGGTGATTAGTCATGAAAAAGGGCTGTACAACAAAATGCGACATTATATTTGTTGATTTGTATAAAAGGAGGTCGTCGCAAATTGTGTGTAACTCGGCTACCTTACTAATAAGACCCGTGGCTTTCTGTCCTATTTTCACAAATAGCTTAGCAAAAAGAGTATAGGTCTTTTACACTTAAAGTACATTGAAAATATCTATGTTCGAGAGGCTTTAAAAGTTCAGTTTATGGTATATATGTTATTACAGCCATACCAACCGTGTACCAATCTCTTCTGCCTCTTCATGGTTATGTGTAACATAAACCAGTGTAAAGCCCAAAGACTCTTGTAGTCTGATGATTTCTTTACGTAAAACTTTGTTACGTTTGCTGTCCAAGCTAGAGAGAGGTTCGTCCATGAGTAGGATTTTAGGAGAGAGTACTAAGGCACGGGCGAGGGCTACTCTCTGGCGTTCTCCTCCCGAGAGTGCATCTACGTGTCGGTTTTCATAACCTGCGAGCCCCACCAAGTCGAGCATCTCTTTTACTTTGTTATTTTGTTCTACTTTGGGTATGTTGTGCATTTTTAATCCAAAGGCTATGTTCTCTCCTACGTTAAGATGTGGCCAGAGTGCCAAGTCTTGAAAGACCATACTGATATTTCTTTTTTGTGGTTCTACAAGGATGTGAGCTTCCTTAGCAACTACTTTAGAGTCTATGATTACTTCTCCTTTATCTGGAGCAATAAAGCCAGCGATGAGACGTAAAATCGTTGTTTTTCCTGAACCAGACTCACCCAAAACGACTACACGCTCTTTGGCTTTGATGTCAAGATTAAAATCTTTTAAAATCATCTTTTGACTTTGTATCAGTGTAATGTTTTTGAGTGTTATCATTTGCGTACTCGCTTTTGTAGAAAATAGATGCCTAAAGGAAGAATAACCGTGAGTATCATAATGAGACATAAGGAAGCGACTACTTTAGGGTTGCCATTTGCCATTTGTGTAAAGATGTAGAGAGGAAGTGTATCTGAACCAGCAGGGTAGACTAGCATCGTAAGCGTGCTCTCCCGCAATGAAAAAATAAACCCAACCATCCATGCGACTATCAGTGACTCTTTTGCTAAAGGAAGGAGGATGAACCAGACTATCTGCCACCAGGATGCACCTGAGAGTTTAGCAGACTCTATGAGAGAAGGAGGGATTTGGGCTAGCTTTTTCTCTATGATTTTACTACTTAAAAAAAGATACTTGATGGTATACCCAAGTACAATAATAAGAGGTGTAGCATAGATGAAGTTGGTATAGGAAGTGTTATAAAAGAGAATGAGTGCAATACCTATGAGTGTAGAAGGTAAGATAAACAATAAAAGTGTTGTGGTGTCAAAGAGACGAGTCCCTACACTTTGTTGTTCAACTATGTAAGCAGAGATAAATCCAAAAAACACTAAAGCACTTGCACCAAGTGTGGCAAAGAATATACTTCTACTGAGCGGGTCGATGGCTTTATGTAAAGCTAGTAAAAAACTTTCTGTATCTATGTGTATGAATAAAGAGAAGAGGGGAAGTAGTACGATGATACCTACAAAAAGAGTAAGACTTACTAAAAGAAGCTTTGTTTTCTCTTTTACGTCAATCTCTAAAGTATGATAGGAGGCTGAAAATCGTAAAGGTTGATCAACAGTCCATTTTTGAATGGCTATGATGATGAGGGCTATGAGTAACATAGGCATGGCAGTAACCGTAGCTAGTTTAAAATCATAAAATGCTGAAAATTGTGTAAAACTCTCTAGTGGGAAAATGGGGTAACGTAAAAAGTTTGCTACAGAAAATTCACCAAAACTCAACATAAATACCAACAGAAAAGAGAAGAGCATAGCAGGTTTTATAAGTGGAAGAGTAATATGCTTTAATACACAAAACCATGTACAGTGAAGAAGGGCAGCCTCTTCCATTTTAGGATTAATTTGTCTAATAAAAAGCATGCTCAGAAGTATAGGGATAGGGAGATAGATAGAAAAGAGTATAAAAGCTGTACCTACAAAACCAAAGAGTAGAGAGTTGTTTCCTAGAAGGGTATACCATGCATATGCAAGAATATAAGGGGGAATGAGCAGAGGAATAAGAAGTAAAATCAATAATATGGAACGAAATGCTAAGGAAGTTTTACCTAGTACTAGTCCTAGAAGGGTACCTACTAGGGTAGTAAAAAAGGCAACGACTACTGCAAGTACTAGGCTGTTCTGAAAGCTATGCCAAAGTGTAGGGTTTTGAAACATGGTTTTATAGTCATGTAATGAAAAACCTGTAGGGGAGTAGAGGCTATGGAAAAACATGATGAGTAGAGGGAGTAGCCCCAAGGAGAGAAGTAACCCAAGTAAGATAGTGGGTATACCTCTTTGTACTTGCATTATTTGGCTACCCATGCTTTTAAGTACTGTTGACTCTCCAACATTTTTTGTGCGACAGTGGCATAATCTACTTGCATCACCTTGAGCTCTGAGATGGGTTTTAAATCTTTGGGTGCTGTAACACCTTGGTGTAGAGGTATCTGTGCACAGTCAGCAAGTGCTAGTTTTTCTTCACTCTCTTTGCTTAAAAGGTAGTCGATGAACTTATGTGCCATTTGAGGGTGGGGAGCATGGGCTATCATCATCACAGCATTAGGGACAACAAAGATGCCTATTTCATTTTCTTTTTGGTCAGGGTAAATGATACTAATGTTCTCTTTTTGTCTAAGTCGTGAAATGGCATCATCACTATCGACTAAAGAGAAAGCATACTGTTTGGAAACAACAAAATCAGCACTCTCTCCGTTGCTGGTACTGAGTGTTGTTTGATTGTCTTTCATCTTTTCTAAAAAGCTTTTCGTTTTTGTTTCACCCCAAAGAGAAAAAAGTGCAGAAATGTGTGCAGTCGTGGTACCAAAAAGTGGGTTGGCAATGACAGCTTTCGCTTTGTATTTTGCATTGGTATAGTCTAAGATAGAGCTAGGTTTTTCGTTAAGTGTTTTTTGTGCAACAATGACTCTCACTCTTGCAGAAAACCCTGTCCAGTAGTTGTTTTTTTCTCTAAAGTTTAACGGTATACCCTTTGCATTGGGGCTGAGGTAAGGGGTTAAGATATTTTTCTGTCTTAAAACTTCTGCGCGTATAGGTTCATTTGCCCAGTAGACATCAGCTTGGGGGTTACTTTTTTCTGCGATGAGACGATTCATAACACCTGTACTTTTAGACTCCTCTGTATCATACACGGCATTGACTTTGATGCCTGTTTCTTTTTCAAAGTCTTTTAGTAGAGGTTCTGAAAACACTTGATCTTCAGAGACATAGACAGTGACAGTTTTTGTTTTCTGTTGTGATGAACAGGAGATGAAAAGTAAGCATAAAGCTAGGTATGAAAGACTTTTCATTAGGGTTGACTCGTAATGTTGAGGTCATCAAAAGAACTCAGTGCATCAGCTTTGGTCCATACACCTACGCCACCACTTTTCTGTAGGCGAGTGTCTGTTGATTTTAAGTAAGGTTTACCATCTATAAAGCCTTCAAATGTATCACCTTTTTGGATGATTTTCATACTATGCCATCCTTTACTTAGGTGTAAGTCTGCAGAGCTAATCTCTTCGCGTATGCCTTCATGCACAAGATAAAAACGAAAATTGTCTTCTAATGGGTTAAAACGGGCGATATAATAGTTGTCATCATCTTGTACTCGCCACATGATGCCTCCCCCTTGGTCTATGTGACCAGAGTTCGCTTTAAACTTTACAGTGATACTTCCGTTTAAAAATGAGACTTTAGGTGTATAACAAAGGTTAAAGTAATGAGAACTTTGTTTAGTAAGTGAGAGTACTTTTGAGTGGGCATCTTTTTGTATTTTCCACATGCTGTTTTGTTTCCATGTAGAAATATCGGTATTTTCAAAAGTGAAAAGAGTGTTTTTGGCTAAAAGTGTACTGGCTAAAAGTGAGAGTATGATAAGTGTTTTTGTAAGCATAGTAATATCCTTTATATTAGATGTTAATACCGTTTTGCTTTGACTTTACTGAGATTTTAAAGAAAGATTTACTACACTAACACTATGAATAAAAGTAAAAGAGTATCTATTTTGGGTTGTGGTTGGGTAGGGAAAGCACTCTTTAACCACTTAGAAGCAGACCATATTATGCAGTGTTTAAGTAAAGATATCAAAACCAATGATAAAGAAAATAAATATGACTGTGATGTACTTGTTATTGCGATACCTCCACGGGAGCACTATGTAGAAGTCTTAAAAGAGACATTGGTGAGAGTAGATGCACTTACCCAAGTTATTTTACTCTCTTCCATTTCCTTCTATGATGGTAAGACTTCGGTGGTTGAAGTTGAAGCCTTGATACATGAATACCATGAAGGAAATGTCATTTTACGTTTAGGTGGGCTCATGGGATATGACAGAATTGCAGGTAAATATACCGCAGGAAAAGTACTTACATCGGACAGTAGAACCAATTATGTACATAGGGATGATGTTGTGGGTATCCTATCAGCTATTATAGAACAAGAGATAGAAAATGAAGTGTTTGATGTCATTGCACCTTTACAAAGTATGAAGAAAAAGATATTTTCTCAAAATGCTAAAATATTTGGATTTAAAGAGACAGAGTTTTTACATGGTGATGAAATAGGAAAGATACTCTCTCCTACAAAAATATGTAAAAGCTTAAACTATACGTTTATACAAGAAGATGTACATACATTTTGGGATACTTAACTTTATTTTTTATAACATTTGTCTATATTACATGCTTGTTCTGGCTTACTTCTCATAGTACACTGTTTAATGGCACTCACTTTTGCTTTCTGAATATTTTTTGATTCTGCCCAGCCTCTAGCACTTTGGGAACTGGCTTTACAGTGATAGACAATAGATATTTTTTTAGCCTTAGTCGTTTTTCTTCTAGTGCTTTTTTTACTTTTAGATTTTCTTTTCTTCTGAGGTTTTACTTTTATTTTACGTATATTTTTTTTCACTTTCTTTTTCAACAAATCACGATTTACAAACATATCATTTTTACGTATATAGTGTATGTCATCTTTGTATAATACCTTATAGTAAATATCTATAAGATTACTATCTTGATAGGTATCATAAGCCTCAATATCGTTCACATTTAGGGCGGTGAAACATTCTCTACTGATAGAAAAATGATAGGCCTTAGTACTATCTAGGAGTCTCTCCATCGCACCTTGGGTTTTACATACTTTGGCATTATGTTTGAGGCGAAAGACTTTTTTTTGTATAGGGTTTGTTTTATTGTCATCTTGGCAAGATGATTTTACTGCATTTTCAAAAGTCTTAAAGTTTTCATAGGTTGATGAGTAGTAGCCTTTAGATGTTTTATGTACAAAGGTACGTTTTCCATTATTACAGGCAAGTAAGGTTTCTATATAGCCATCATTTTTTTTAACATTTTTTATCACATAGGGGTAACATGATGATAGCGCTAAAATGAGTAAAATCGGTATAGATAATATTTTTTGGTACATTAAGGTCTCACTTCTCTTCTAAGTATAGTTGTATTGAGTTTAACTTAAAAGTATTAGGTAAATGTTACTTACTTTGCACTATGGTTAGGAGAAAGAGAGTATTTATCATACTATGTTAAAATCTAAATAAAAAAGTTAGGGTAGGTATGGAAGTATGTTATTGTAAAAGTGGAAAAATGTTTTCAGAGTGTTGTGAACCCATTTTAAGGGTATTAGAAGTTCCAAAAAGTGCATTGGTATTGATGCGGTCTCGTTATGCTGCTTACTGTTTAAGAGATGTAAACTACCTGCAAGCTACCACACATGACCGTACATGGACAGATGAAGAGCTAAAGTTCATACAAGATTGGGCAGATAACAGTGAGTGGCAACACTTAGAGATAGTAGACTTTTCTGAAGACATAGTGGAATTTAAAGCTTATTATATCTTTGAGAAGAAACAACATGTACATCATGAGAAATCGACTTTTTTAAAGCTTAATGATATGTGGAAGTATGTAGATGGTGAAGTTTATGAAGATAAAGTTGACTTTTTACGAAATGAAAAGTGTATTTGTGGCTCTGGTATGAAATACAAACGCTGTTGCTTTCCTAAAATAGACTAATGCATTAGTCTATTTTCTCTAAAGGGATCACTTTTTTAGTAATATCTAGCTTGTCTTTGATAATTTTTTCTTTCATTTTTGTCACACGTTTTTGAAATCCAGGGTGGGTAGCCATGAAGTATTTCCACTCGTCTCCTTCATCCATTCTTTCAAACATTTTTGTTGCATCGGTAACTGAACCATAGGCACAAGACATGACATCAAGTCCATAGGCATCGGCTTCGAGTTCTGCGGTTTGGGAGTATCTTGCATCACCTAGGTTGAGTGTTGTGTTTGCGGCAGCACCATAGTCACTTCCTAGGAACATACCAAACATACTCAAAACGAGTTTATACCCAAGTGTACGTAAATGATCTTTATTTTTAAAGTGTCCTAACTCATGTCCTAAGATAAAAGCAAGCTCATTTTCACTCTCTGCTTTTTTTAACATACCTTTTGTAATATATATATTTCCACCTGGTGCAGCAAAGGCATTAGGCTCAGACTCATCAATAATATTGATACCAATATCATAAGGTAAATGGGCACAGGCAGTGAGCTTTTTTGTAATTTTTGTAAGGTAAGGGTTGTCTTTTTCTGAGATATTCATATCTATAGAAAACATTTCTTCTAACTTTTTTTCTTGTTCTGGAGAGATGTTATCTACCGCATAGTTAATCGCATACCCTAAAAGTACATAAGCGACACCTGCTAAAAGAAGTAGTGAGAGTGTAAGCTTGAGCCCAAGGGCTAAAGGATGCTCTTGGCTTACGTTGACACTATCATCGGGGAGGGTAGAATTATATTTCATCTATATATAGCTGTACCATAGGCAAGAACTTCTATGGCTCCTACACTTTTTTGGGCATTTTTAGAGATGGAACTGGTCTCTATGCGAATATTTATAATCTCACTTGCATTGCCCGCTTCTTCTTTCATACGAAGTATAGCTTCACGTCTTGCTCTGTCTAAAATAGTCTCATACGTGGAAATGTTACCTCCAAAGATATTGATAAGAGAAGCGATGAACTTTTTAAAATAATCTATAGAAAGTACTACATTACCACCTACAAGTTTATACTCTTTTATCTCTTCTGGATGTAGAGGTCTTTTGAGCATAATAGTAGGTAACGTCTTCATCTCTTCTTCACGTTTACGTATGGAGGTAAAGTGTTTTTTTTCCGCATAGGTACCAAAACCATAGCCTAAAATAAGCAGGGCTAAAAAGATATACAAATCCATTATTTAATCTTTACTGCCGTACCATAGACATAAAGTTCAGCAGCTCCTGCGGCCACGGAAGAGGTAGAAAAACGCACATTGAGTATGGCATTGGCACCGAGTGATTCTGCCTGTGCTTCCATACGTTTGATGGCCTCATCTCGAGACTCACCTAGAAGTTCAGTATATCCTTTAAGTTCCCCACCAAAGATATTTTTAAGACCTGCTGCGATGTCACGACCTAAGTGCTTTGCTCTCACTGATGATCCTGATACAACACCGAAATGTTCTACTATCTCTTTATTTGGTAAATACTCAATATTTGTGATTAACATATGATGCCTTTAATGTGATTTCAATAATTATAGCGAAATATTTTTCACTATTGCCATCACAATATGCTACAATAATAGTATGAAACTATTTTTTATTATAAGGGGAAACTATGCCAGCCTACCATGTTGAACGCAGTACTATTATAAACAAACCAATAGAAAAAGTAAGAGATAGCCTTAGAGATTTTAAACAATGGCCCCAATGGTCACCATGGCTTATAATGGAGCCAGATGCAACACTTACGTATTCCGATAGACAAGGACAAGTAGGAGCGAACTATGGGTGGTCTGGTGTACTTGTGGGTGCAGGGAGTATGGAACTTATGGAAGTGCATGATAATACACTTAAAATGCAACTTACTTTTGTCAAACCTTTTAAGTCTAGGGCTGATGATAGTTTTGTACTTGAGGCCACAGAGGAGGGTACAAAAGTTACATGGAGTATGGATGGACATTTACCTTTTTTTATGTTTTGGATGACAGGGAAAATGAAAACCTTGATTGGCATGGACTATGATCGTGGATTGTTAATGCTCAAGGAGTATTTAGAGACAGGTGTAGTAGCATCCTATGTACATATAGAGGGTGTACTTCCCATGAAAGCACAAAAATACATAGGTATACCTAGAACCTGTGCCATAAAAGATATAGGAGAGGTGATGAAAAAAGATTTTGAATCACTCTATGCATTTATGGAACAAAATAATCTCTCTAAGGATAGGATTCCTTTTTCTATTTACAATACTTTTGACATTTTTAACGGTGAGTCACGTTATGTTGCATGTATACCAGTAGAGGAAGATATAGACATAGAGAGTAGATGGGTACGTGGCACTGTAGAAGGACGTGATGCACTTAAAACGATGCACAAAGGCACTTATCTTCACTTAGGAAATGGTTGGATGACTGCGATGAGTTTTGCTCGTATGAAAAAAATGAAAATGCTCAAATCACCCGTTGGCTACGAGTTCTATCTAAATAACCCCTCTGACACAGCAGAAGAAGAACTCATCACTGAGATTTACTTACCTTTGAAATAAATAAGGGTACACTACTCTTAAAAAAGAAGAGAAAAATGGGTAAAGAATATTATATAGGCATCATGTCAGGCACGTCACTTGATGCTGTTGATGTAGTACTCTGTGAGATAGACTCTCACACTTGTACACTTCTCTCTTCACTTGAATACACTATGCATCAAGAGCTTAAAACTGACATCTTAACTATGATAAATGGCAAAAGCACTGTAGAACAAGTAGGGCAGATAGATCATCGTTTGGGTGTTTTGTTTACTCAGGCTGTAGGAGCATTGCTCATACGTGAAAATATAGATGCTTCTAGCATCACAGCCATAGGTTCGCATGGTCAGACACTTTGGCACGCACCTAATGGAGAGTATCCATTCTCTATGCAACTAGGTGATGCAAATATCATTACAGCTAAAACAGGCATACCTGTGGTAGCAGATTTTAGACGTAAAGATGTGGCTCTTGGCGGGCAGGGTGCACCTTTTGCTCCTGCTTTTCATGAATTTATATTTAGTAATATTAATACATCTGTATCTGTTGTAAATATCGGCGGTATGGCTAATATCACGGTATTAGCAAAAAACATCCATGATAAGTTGATTGGTTATGACACAGGCTGTGGGAATGTACTACTAGACATGTGGATAGCCAAGCATCAAAATGAGTCATATGACAAAGATGGTGCATGGGCGAAGTCTGGAGAGGTAGACTACACACTTTTAGATGCTATGATGGCAGATGACTATTTCTCTTTAGACTACCCAAAGAGTACAGGGCGAGAGAAGTTTAATGAGACTTGGTTGGAAGATTGTATTGAAGAAGTCGGGATGAGGGCAACCGGACCTACGGATGTTCAACGTACTTTGGTAGAACTCACAGCCCTTAGCATAAGTAATGAAGTGTTAAAGTTTAACACTGATGTAGCTTTACTTTGTGGAGGTGGTGCTAAAAATAGCTTCTTGGTAGAACGCATCAAAGCACTCATGCCTAATGTTGAAGTAGCCATAGCACAAAATGCAGATGAGATAGAAGCGATGACCTTCGCATGGTTGGCATATAAGCGCATACATAAAGAGGTTGTGAACTTGAAGGATGTTACGGGTGCTAGTGATAATGCTGTATTAGGATGTGTGTACATCTAAGCTTTTATTTTGTAGCATTAGGGCAAAGTACATCAGATAGTAAGTGTATATTCTCCTTATTAATTGCTCTTTCTGTCACTGTGAACACCCTTGAAAGCGAAGCGATTTGAGAACAGTGACGACTTTTGGTTACTTTTCTAGAAAAGTAATGAGAATACGCACTTGCAGTCTGAAATAATATACGCTATATTTACAAAAGAAAATTTGAGGATATATAATTGAATAAGAGATTAGAATCGTGGCTAGAGCAGATAGGTTGTGAGGGTGAACTAGAACCGGTAGCAGCAGATGCTAGCTTTAGAAAGTACTATAGACTAAAAAGTACAATGCACTCAGGCATCGTTATGGATGCTTCAGTACAAAAAGAGTCAGTACCCCCATTTATAGACATAGAACACCGTTTATACGAAGCAGGAGTAAGAGTAGCGAAGATAAATACCTATAACCTAGAAGAGGGCTTTGTCTTCATGGAAGACTTGGGTAATGTCCATCTTGCAGATGTCATAGAAGATGACTTTGAACTTTACTATGGAAAAGCCATAGATAGCCTCATTAAGATGCAAAACGTAGAGACTGAGGGTTTGCCTGAGTATGATGCGGAGTTCTTGCGCTTTGAGATGAACTTGATGCAAGAGTGGTACTTAGAGAAACATTTAGGACTTACCCTTGATGTGACACAATTAAGTACCATTTCTTCTGCTTTAGAGACCATCACTTCTGAAGTACTTGCACAGCCTCAAGAGGTTTTTGTGCATCGTGACTACCACTCTCGAAATCTTATGTTTGGATGTACCGATGACTTAGTAGTCATAGACTTTCAAGATGCCCGTGTAGGGGCTGTAACGTATGACCTTGTCTCTCTCCTACGGGATATTTATGTAGAACTTGACCCCTATGATGTGGAACGTTTGGCTCTTCATTTTAGAGATATGAAAGGCTTAGATGTAGATGATGAGACGTTTATGCGTTGGTTTGACTTTATGGGGCTTCAACGGCATATTAAGATACTTGGAATTTTTGCTCGTTTGGCGATTCGTGATGGGAAGGAGGGGTATATTAAGGATATGCCTCTTACACTGAAGTATGTGCTTGATGTGGCATCGAAGTATCCAGAGTTGGATGGGTTGGTTAATTTATTAAAGTCTACGTAGGGTGTTGTGCCCTCACAACACCTTTTATATTTGATTATTTTATTTGAATTGCCTCTTGTTTTATATGTGGCGTTGTTATTCTCCTTACTTTTCTAGAAAAGTAAGCAAAAGTCGTCGTGACTCTCGAATCGCTATCGCTTTCAAGGGCGTTCGCCACGACAATAGCACGCAAGCGTGATTAATAGATGTGCTTCGCACTGTAGGGTGGGTTTTCTAACCCACCGAAAGGATATATATATGAAAGCTATGATACTTGCAGCAGGACTCGGTTCACGTATGAGACCACTGACAGATGTCACCCCTAAACCTTTACTCAAAGTGGGAGGCATACCACTCATCGTATGGCATATAGAAAAACTAGCCCATCAAGGTATTACAGATATTGTTATAAACATCGCACACTTAGGGTACCAAATACCTGAGACTTTGGGTGATGGACGTGATTGGGGTGTTAAGATAGAATACTCTGATGAACAAGAAGAGGGTGGTCTTGAGAGTGCTGGGGGGATAGTGAAGGCACTTCCTTTAATGGAAGATGATACTTTTTTGGTGGTCAATGGAGATATATTTACCGACTATGACTTCCAAGACAACAGACATTTAGCAGAGGATGTTTTAGCCCATCTTATCCTAGTACCTAACCCAGAGCATAACCCTGAAGGAGATTTCGCCTTAGATGGTAACCTCGTGGTGGATAATAAACAATATACCTATGCGGGTATTGGTTACTACTCACCCAAACTATTTGAAGGTGTACCCTATGGTAAATCTAGCACCATACCTCTGCTTAGAGCTGCAATGAAAAAGGGGAGAGTGACAGGTGAACTCTATGAGGGCGAATGGCTGGACATTGGGACACCTGAGAGGTTAGAAAGGTTGAATGCGGAGTTGATGAATAGGTATTAAAACCCTATTTTTTGTAGGTGCGACCATGTCGCACGTCAAATCTCAATTTGATTGTATTGGGAATTTGAATTGTGATTTAGATATTCTCTTGTTGTGTGACATGGTCACACCTACGATTGTAAAATAATTTCATTTATTAAATTGAAGTATGTATTACCACTTAGGAGAGTGAGACTGAGACAAAAGAAAACTTTTATATCTCTTCACATTTATATGAATAGTCTGTACCTACATGAGATATAGCAAGTTTCATTTGTGCTTTTTGACATTTTTTTATAGTGGAAAAGGTGTTCCCATAAGAAGATGGACTACCAAATTGATATATTCGAATACGAGCTTGCGCTTGTGATTTTTTGAAAGCAGTTTTATATAATTTTTCACATGGAATTCCATTATGATTTTTATCTAATGATTTATATCCAGGTTTTTTTTCATCTAAATATGTTTTTGCATCTTGATAATTTTTAAATTGGGAGCATGTTGTACGTGCAACGGTAGTTTGTGTTATGATTAGATTTAATAATATAAATAAAAAAACTCTTGTCATGTGATTTATAACCTTTTATATGTAATAAGCTTGATTTGAATTATATGTTAAATAAGTCAAAAAAAAGTCAAAACTTATAGAAGTGTGAGATAAAAGGTATCTAGATTAGTAAATATTTTAATGTGAAAATAAATTAATAATAACCCGAAATGGGATTTCAAAAACAACTCTATAAAATACTTCATCTAATACTCCATCAGATATATTTTGTGTTGTATTTTTTGATGGTAATACTGCTGCTATGATGATATAGACGCCATAGCCAAAGACAAGAGTAGTGATAATATATTGAATAAATGGATTATCACTTTGAAATATAAAATAAGAAATAACTAAAACGACTATGCCAAATAAAAATGTAATTATTCTCTGAAATGTAAAGTAAGACATTTATATGCCCTCCAAATACTTTGCAACCCCATCCTCATCATTGCTATGCGGCAACACCACATCTGCCACAGCCTTTACTTCATCTAGTGCATTTGACACAGCTACTGAAGTACCAGCAAGTTTAAACATACCTATGTCATTGACAGAGTCACCAAATACGGTAACATCTTTGGTGTCTCGTTCTAAGTAGTCCATAACTTTACTCAGGGCATGGGCTTTGTCACCTTCTGGGTGTAGAATGGTGAGGAACCAGCCATTACTGTACTTCTCTGGTGAAAGTTTGTACTCTAGTTCTTTGCCAAAGGTACGTTCTAAGTGTTTGGTGAGGGGGCGTAGTGTGTTGTACTCTCCAAAGTAGACGAGTTTTAGGTTCATGTCCATCGCTCGTATGTTTTTACATTCTACCATACGTGGGTCATTACGGTAGTTTTCTAGCACACCATTTTGGTGCTGGTTAAGTGTGGTGGGAAATAAAAAGGCTTCATCTAAAGTGGCTACATCTTTTAGCGCTATTACAAAAGGGTAGATGCCATAATGTGCACCCTCAGCGATGATGGCATCGCCAAGTTCTTTGTTAACTGTTTTGATGTCTATAAGCTTTTTTTCTGGTGTGACTATCATTGTGCCATCTAAGAGTATCATAGGGGCATCTAGGTGGAGTTTGTCTAAAAAGTCATGAGATTTTTGAAAGCTTCGGGCTGTGGCTACAGAGAGTATGGCACCTTTACTTTTGTCATTCCATACCTTAGCAGAGAAGTCACTTACACTTTGGTCTGTACGTAGAAAGGTATGGTCAAGATCGGTGATGTAAATAGGTTTCATATTATTTAGTATGTTCTGCTTTTTCCATCGATGGTGCTTGGTGCTTACTTACATCATAGCGACTAGCAAGTGACATGAAAAACTCTTTAAGTGAGTATGCCATCGCACCAAAAACTGCTTTTGTCTCATGGTCTATGGCAGGTGTTTTGGCAATTTTGAGTAGTTCTTCTAACTCCTCCATATTGAAATCTTTACTTGCATAAAGGGTTTCTGCTTTAGAAGCTTCAATCATCATTTTTAAGTAGTTTTCTCTGACACCTTTAAGCATCTCCTCACCCATTTTTTGTCCACCGATGCCATTTTCCATGAGGGGCTTCATAAGTTCGTCAAACATAACTATCATCGCTTCTTTAGAGTAGAGTTCTTTACTTATGTTATCGACTAATTCTATGCGTGCATTGGCATCAGGTGAGGCTTTAAGTTTTGTAACATACGCCATTGTCTCATTTTGGTCATGGTTTTGTGTTTCACTTGAGGCAGAGACAAACTGTAAAAGAACTACATTTTTGTAGTTTTCAAGGATCTCCGTCATCTCGTCTTCACTGAGGTGCTTTTGGATATAGTCTTTAAACCGTAATGAGAGCATCTGCATATCATAGGTATTGTCATCTGAAGCATTGTTCTCTTTAGATTTAAAAGCATTTTGCATGCTAGAAAACTGTGATTCAAGAGAGATGAGTTCTTCTTCGGCATTTGAAACTGAAAGGTATTGTTCTACCTGCTCAGGTGTTGCAGCAAAGCTTAAGTGTGTGAGTATAGTAAAGGTTAATAATATTTTTTTAGGACTCAGCATGGAGCCTCCTATATTGGATTGTTGATATGTATCATACGTCGCATTATAGCAAAAAAGGTTAACTAAGTTTTTTACCTTTTATAAGTACAACAAAAAAGCGTAACGCCCAGGCTATAAACATTACTAACCATGCTGTTGCAGTGATGTCAAAGAGTACCATAAAGTTCCAACCAAAGGCTGTTACCAGAGAGGTGAGTAAACGTGTCACAACGACCACTTGTGTCCAGTAAAACAAAAATGTGGTGTATTTGTCAGCTTGCATCATGTTACCAGAGTGTCCAAGAGTTACGCGTGTTCCAAACCCTATGAGTATAGTAAAGACAAAGCCCAGTACAAGTGTATGGATGTCTAAAGCTAGAAATGATGTCCCACTCCATAAACTTATGAGGTTGGTCAACCCACCTAATATAAAGGCTAATCCTGCCCAGTATAGGGCTATATGAAGTATCCAAAGTAGGGGGTTTGGGTTAGGAAAAGGAAGTTTCCAACGTGTTACCTCTTTGAGAAGTAACGCACCTATGAGTAGGTCAATGAGGAAAGAACTATTGACTATAAATCCTTCTACAAGTATGTGTAGTACGAGGAGTACAAAAAGGCTTTTAAGAAGGTATGTATTTTTCTCTACCATACAGTGAGAGAAAAAAGGCACCATACGTTGTGCCACAGAGAAAGCCACCATAAACAAGTAGAGGTAGATAGCTATCTCTGTCGCAAATCCTGTCATCCCTATGTGTAGTAATGTACCTACTATGAGCAATCCATGTGCTATTACACCGATGCCCATGGCAGCCACTATCCAAAAAAGATCATGGGTGTCTTCCATCGTTGTTTTAACATAGATATTGTTAAGTATGAGGAACCCCCAGAGATGACCCATGAAGGTGATAAGCATCCCAAAGCCAGTAAACACAGGTGTGGCGATGCTCCCTAGTATGACCAGTGCAGAGCCTATGTAGTAAAAGGTAAATACTTTCATATATGTATGCTTTTCTATGGCAGGTGTAGAAGCAAAACGAGGAAAGGTTGTAAACAAAAAGCCAAAAAAGGCAGGGGTGAAAAATAAGTAGATAAACCCATAAGCATGATAGTCAATGGCTGTAATATTCATATGTAATACACCCTTAAACGAGAGCATAAAAATGAACATAGTGGCTAAGGCATTGACAAAGGCTAAAATGAAAAAGGGTTGGTGCGGCTGTGAAAAAAAGTAGCTGTGTTGTGCATCTTCAGAGAAATTCATATGCATAGTATTGCCTTTTTTACGTAATCATAACGAAAAGAAAAGAAAAGAATATTGATATAGAGCAAGAAACTCTTGCTCTATTGTATATGGTTTATTTAAAATCAGGTTTCGGTGTTTTAGCAGAACTTTTTGGAAGTTGAGGATACATAGTCTCAGGTTTTCTTCCTTCTAGTGCATTAAAGAATGTAACAATTTTTGCTGCTTCTTCATCACTGATATTAATACCAAGTTGTGTACTTCCCATCTCTTTAACTGCCTCTGCTAAGCTCCAGATGGCACCGTTATGGAAGTATGGTGCAGTTTCGGTGATGTTACGTAAGGTTGGTGTTTTAACCAAACCTTTTTTGTCACCTTTGAAGTCACCAAGTGATGCAAATTTGTATTTACCTGCTACTTGGAATGGTTGCATTGTTCCACCTAGTGCTATACCAGAGTGACATGTTGCACATCCTTTATCTAGGAAGACATTGAGTCCTTCTTTCTCAGCAACTGTTAAAGCATCTTTTTTCCCATTTAAGAAGTCATCAAATCTTGAGGGTGTTACAAGTGTTCTTTCAAAGAGTCCAATGGTAGAAGTAATAGTTTCAAAATTCACTTTAACATCTTTTCCATACGCTTCTTTAAATGACGCGACATACTCTGCAATAGAGTTAATTCTTGCTTCTACTAGAGATTTTGGTGCTGCCATCTCAGGCTCTGCTTGCATGGGCCCTTGTGCTTGGTCTTCTAACTGGTGGCTTCTACCATCCCAAAATTGTGCATCAAAAAATACTGCATTGTAGACAGTGGGAGAGTTAAGGTGATGAGGGTTTGCTACCCAGTTATGTCCAACTGCGGCTGGTACACCATCTACCCCACCCATACCTAGGTTATGACATGTGTTACATGAGATAATCCCACTTTTTGAAAGTCTAGGTTCAAAGAAAAGTTGTTTCCCCAGTGCTACTCTTTTATCTGTAATCACGTTATTTGGATCTATAAGTTTCATAAGTTCTTTTTTATCCGTAGGGATTGGTTTAAGTCCTGCATTAGTTGCCTTTTTGGTCAGCTCTGTATTTGTACCTGTAAAGCCCATAAGTAATGATGATGCCAAAACAGATATCCCTATAAATTTTGTAAGTTTCATTGATTTCTCCTAAATATATTTATTGTTATAAAGCGCATAATTATAAGATTTCAATGTTAACTGAATGTTAATTTTTTATTAAGTTTAGATTATATGTTGAAACAATTGTATAATATGTCAATTTGCAATATTTTTGAGTAATTTTTAAAAAGTAGGGTAAAATTATTTTGCAGTCTGATTTAAGTTGTTGTAAACAACAGCTTCCGACAGCTGCTGTTTGAACTTCTAAGTCAAATCTTGACTGTGGAAGGGTGTGAGTGCTTAATGGATTTACTAATTCTAATCCTCACGATTATTGTAGCTATCTTACGATACTATAGTAATTAAACACCAGAGGGAGT
>JAVCKZ010106906.1:0-10548 GCA_034780755.1 Lepetodrilus elevatus
AGTAACAAATTGTATAATTAGGAATTTTATGAAATAGTACACTTATCAGTTTTGTTTCAACAAGGTAATATTTTTGTTGTTGTTCGTGAGAGAGGGAGGGAGGGAGGGAGAGAGAGAGAGAGAGAGAGAGAGAGAGAGAGAGAGAGAGAGAGAGGGAAAAAAGAGAGGATTCCAGAACAAAACACTATTTGATCAAAAGAGGTGAAACGTTCTATAAAACAACTCATCATCATTAATACATAATGATATGTTCAGAAATACTCAAGCAGTATCCACCATTACCATCAACTAATAATGATCATTGATTATTTGACAACTGAGCATGGATATATATATAAATATAACCGCATACATAATTTTCTCAGATATCGAGTAATTTTGTGGAGAGTTTTTCCACCATAACAAGGACGGGAATCAATACGAGATGACATCTTATCCTGGGAGGGACAGTAATTGATGACAACACAGACATTCCCTGCCACACCTGTGTGTGGTGGTGGGCTGGACGTGTACAGGCAACTGAGCCACTAGGAAGAGCTCGCAGAATTTCTGCAATAAACGTCCATACCAACGTTCATACCTCATTATCTAACATTAGTTGATAATTAACACACCCAAAAAAAAGCAATATATTCTTAAACATCAGTGTTATGTATTCATAAACATCCAAACCTATGTTCATACCTCATTAACTGATAATTAACACACACACAAAAGCAATAATATACACTTAACCCTTTCCCTGCTGAATTAGACACAGGTACAGCTCTTTAGGGCATGGAGAGGGTTAAACATCAGTGTTATGGACATGGGTTCTGCAGTATACATTATGTCCATGCCCATATTAATAATTTATTACTTAAAAGTAATTAACAATTAACAGAAAAAAGCAATATGCAATGACGTCAGTATTGTGGACGTGTTTATCTTTAGGACATGGATATTTATAGATGGATGGATAAACATCGAGCGTATTTCCTATTCATGGGCTAATGCAGTGCGAGGACAACGACAATATTTGCTTGGTGTAATTGGGAAGGTTGTTGAATGGGCTGGTGAACTCAGCCGTTGGTAGGTCTTCTGAGCGAGGAAGACTATCACTGATGGACAATCCTTTGATGTCAATATACCTGAACAAGAAGCGTACGACCATCATCTCATGGTAGAACTTAGAAATATATATTAAAAAAGAACTATTAATGTGAACATTTTGTATTTCTATTTCATACTTACTCCAAAACACACACTGGATATCCACTTAATTCCTCAGAATAGCCAACGTTCAATTTTCTCCTTTATATTTTCCAATGGTTCCCTAAAAATACATTGACAGGTCTGTATGAGAATAAAATCTTGGCTACGCATGCTGCTAAGTATATATTTTTAACTCACTCCATGCTGGAGGCAACCAGAGATGCAGAGCAAGGTCTGTGTCTAATCCAGCAGGGGGGAAGGGTTAATGTGAATATCTTGTCATTTTATTGTACATATAATTATGTATGAATAAACACATTGAGATATATTTTCAGGTCTTATTCAGTAAATCATATTCGAATAGATTGATGTTCTTCACAAGTTCCGTATGACAGACTTTATGTCTTCTTATGTCCTTTAACCATATTTAGTTTTATAGAAATAATGGTTATTATATGAGCATATGAGACTATCTCCTATATTATTATCTTTCATTAATGTTGCATTCGCCCTACACTAGGCTCTGATAAATGAAATATGCAAGAAGCTGGCACTTAAACATAAATGATAAATTACTTAAATAGGTAACCTTGCTGTCAAATGTCAACCAACTATGTATTCAGTATATTTGAATTACAAACTCCTGTTCACTATCTCCTCATAAAGATGGGTGAAAGATTTCTTCAGCAACGTTAAACTCTATTATCACTCACTGTTCCTTATCTTTACAAAAATATGAATTGTAGACCAATGACAATGATCTATCACGTGTCATTCACGTCCAATTATACTTTCTTTGTTTCTAAAGCTCGTACTTATTTAGGTGATCATTTTGTTTGGATTCAGGATGTCCAAAACTAGATTTGAAAGTTTAGTATTAGATTAGAAAGTTAGATTTCCAATTACCAGCATATAACTTTTTCTAATCCTTTCCATGGACTGTGACACTACTTGCTAAGGAATCTGTCTAGGAGAGCCATGTAAATAGCAGTACATTGACATATTGCCATAGTTTTCATTAAGAATGTTAATTAAATGTAACGAAAAACTCGTTGATTTGTGAGAGTATTTATTACTTTCCACGTTAGAGTTTCTTGGTCGATTTCAGAATGACCTTCATTGTTCTGTTCTGTTTTGGAATGACCTGCATCATGACCCGTTCCATTTCAGAAAAACCTAAATCATGTCGTGTAATTTCAGAATGACCTGCATTGCTTCATTTTCTATTTCAGAATGACCTGCATTGTTCTGTTCCATTTAGGATTGACCTGAATCATATGTTGGTCTGTTTCAGAATGGCTGACATAATCACATCATATTTTTACTTCAGAATGACCTGCAACATGTCCTGTTCTGTTTCAGAATGACCTGCATTGCATCCGTTTCCATTTCAGAACGGCAAACACAATCATGTCATATTATTACTTTAGAATGACCTGCTTCAGAATTACATGTAACATGTCCTGTGCTTCAGAATGACCTGTAACATGTCCTGTTGTGTTTCAGAATGACCTGCATCGTGTGATGCAGAAGTCACAGTCAGCCCTGGGCCAGCAGCTGATGGTTCTCTGTGCTACCTTGTTGTGCCTTGTCTTTATAAGGTAGGACTCAATGTTAACCCTCTCCCTGCTGGATTAGACACTGGCACTGCTCTTTACGACATTTCTGTTGCCTCCAGCAGGATTAAAATGTTGAAATCATCTTTGCAAGAGGTCAAATGTTACTACTCTGGTCATTGAATGTTCTAATTTTTTTTTTTAATATATATATATTTTTTAAATTGGGATTTAGAGTCTCTTTCTAGATTCTTTCACTAATATCGCGACTTGTCATTTTACAACTCTCTTTCAAGAAACATATGATTTCTTTCAGATTGTTTACTAATCTAGAAATATATATTTTTTTTCCTAATTAATTATGCCTTGAAAGCCTCTGGCAGTCTTTATTCTTGCATAGAGATTTCTCACAGCATTTTGTCTTGTAGGGCCGACCAGTACATCTGTGTTGCACGGATATAGGTTTCTAAAGCACTTTGGTAGATTACCTTTCTTTGCAATAACAATACCGCATCTTATAATCTTTGTAGATTTATTTTTCATATTTTTCCATAGGAATATTATGTATAATAATTTAAAACATGTTTAAAAAAAGATTTAATATTGCGTCAAAAGATTGTCTTGCCACTTTAACAAAAGAACGGGTAGTTATGCTATTCACCATATGATCACAGCTAGTTGACCTAGTTAATGGACACACAACAGTTTACTACACACGCTCTTTATTCAAGGATCTACTTATTTTTCATGTTTCGTTAGATATCGATATTAGTATGCTTTGTATGTACTGTAATTCAGCTGTCACTCAAATTGATAGCTAAAGTATCTGGACTTGCGACATCACTATTTCACTCAGGACGGATAATCTATAATGCATTGTAACTTGTAAGCTACCGTATTGTCTGTCAAAAATATCCTATGCTCTTGTACAACATTTGAAGGAGCATTCTCTGTGTGGAAAATGTTGATATTTAGTTAATATCAGGTAAAACCCACTTGTACCACTTCAGTCCCGAGCTAAGACAAGATTCGGGTAACATTGCTTTGTGTAACAGACTCTGGTACTTGTTTCCACTAAAAGCTGCTGTAATTAAGAAACATTTCAAGGATTATACATGAAATTGATGTTTAGAAGTTGATTGGCCCTGTTGGTTAAACTACCGATACTTTGCTGGGCAAAGGAATCGTGCTAATAGGAATCTTCGCTAATGTAAAAAAACAAGCCATTATTCTGTCTACTATCATTCAAAGCAACGATTCAGGCTTAGTTTGTTTTTATTCACGATCAAGTAAAACCGTGCTGATAGTACTTCACCAAACATGGTAACACATCGGGTGGCCATCATTTCACATTAGCGATGCATAGAAGCATGATAAGACTGGATTTGTCTTTTGTTGAAGCCTCCAATTACCATATTAGATAGATTGAATCATTAAAGACCCCAGTGCCTCGAGATCTGTTTCCATTTCAACTCGCATAATCACGTAAATCACGTCTATGTTAAAAAAAGGAATGGAAATTCATCTGTATTCTTTCATGGACGAATAGAACTAGAAGGTGAGGATGGTGTCTATCCAATTTCCATATGCAATAAGGTGTAAATAATTACATGGCAGATGATTGGACAAGAGCAAACTGAATATGGAGACGTTATTTAAATGAAGAAATCTTTGGTAATTAATAGTTAGGTAAAATTAGTTATGCCTCATTTTCTATCCGGCACTGAAATTTAATTACTGTAAGTTACGAAGAAGAATAATGGATGAAATAGTAATATTTATGAAATATTTATACTGAATATATGTAGGTCTGATATGGGTGAAATATTCCCTCAACAATGTTCAACAATAAATAAATAAAATATGTCCAATTACTGTACAATAGGAATGTTGTCATCTTCTTTAACCCTCTCCATGCTGGAGGCATTGGGAGATGCCAAAAAGAGCTTTACTTTTCCTGTGCATAATCCAGCAGGGAGAGGGTTAAGGACAAATATTGTTCCGCATATCGTCGCGTCTGAGTTAACGATTCCTGATGTTATGTAAAACAATAATAAAAACTCGCTGTACTGCAATAATTAATAACCAAAAAAATAATAAAATAAATACAAAATACAAATAAACATTGACAAGTAGACATCACACAAAATTATTTACACCTAATCAATTTTCTTGAATTACTTTTCTGCACTTCCATTATATTGATGTTATTTTGTATACTCAGTGCTGCTGGAGATCACTGGAGATCTATATGTATGTACTATATTTCACAAAGGACGTAGACATGGCACATTCCATACTCATCTGCATTATACCTGACAGAGCTTCTTGAATTACTTTTCTGCGTTTCCGTTATATTGACGTTATTTTGTATACTCAGTGCCGTTGGAGATCTGTTGGAGATCTGTGGAGATCTATATGTGATATATATATATAGCTTGAAGGACGCAGACATGGCATATTCCATGCTAATCTGCATTATATCTGCCCAGGTATTGACCAATACTCTATTCCCGTTCTTTGTGTTCGATGTATTGACCGTCACGTGCTGTATCATATTCTGTCTGGCAGCAGTGCTCGTACAGCAATGTATGGGCCTATAATATAATAACAGGTTCCGAGAAGTGATAACTTTGTTATATGGTCATTACCGGAGCGCACGGGGAAATCCTGGATGGCTGCACTCTAATAATGATACGTTCACCCTCGCGTGCTCGCTGCATACTAATGAAAATTTAATCTTGGTTCCATTTCTGATACCTTCGCAATGCTCGGATTGTAAGGACGTCAAATTGGTGACCTATTATTTGGCTGACCTTGTGATCGTGTGGCGCAATAGGAAGCTAAGAGAATGAATAAATACGATTGTTAACAAGCAGTTGAGATTGGTTCCTTGTTGCAAATAGACACTGTATTATAGACTGGTAACTATAGTCTGTATGCTTGTTTGTTTGTTGTAGACTGTAATCCATGTCCAGAGATTGCGAAACCTTTTCGAGTATAAACTCATGCTCTACTCAAGATTTTATTCATTATACACCCAGAAATGTATATAATTTGAGCTTGAGCATAAAACCATGCTAAAAATGTTGATAACCTCAGGGTCTGATCACCCCCTACTATGTTGTTCAAGTCACACTTTTATAAAGCTTTTGTATCTACTATGAGACCAAAATAATCTCATGAATGCGCAAACGCCATGTAGACATCACAACTAAAATGTTTTGCTATGGATACAGTACTTAGGCCCCCCCTGCTCCATGGAACGATCGCAGAGCTACAAGAGACGTAAGTTACTCCTGTACGTTACCGTGAAGTTGTGACTGTCGTAGCTCTATGATTGTTCTGTGGAACGGTGGCCTTAACCCTCTCCCTGTTGAATAAAATCAAAGTGTTCTATTTCTGCATGTGATCGGGCAAGTTAACTCGCCTTCAGCAGGGAGAGGGTTTATCAAATTAAAATTGATAAATTACTAGTATATTTTTGGGGTTCACATTTCAGATGAATTTCAAATAAAACATAAAACCATGTAAATGTTTGATTTAAAGCATATTTGAATATATATCCATGATAACATTACTAAGTTATTTGATGCAGTATCATGTTTATACGCTTTTATAACATGATACCACATTAGATAACTTATTAATTTGTAAACCTGTGTCAAAATGCTTTTAGTTTTTACTTATCGAATTTAATTTAATTATTGCAAACTCTTAACTTTACTGTCCAATTACATGTTCTAACTGAATTTCTGCACTGAACATGAATTTGGGATGTGCATGTAGTCACCCATTTTTAGATGTTTTTTTTGCAAATGTTTCTTACTGATAATTTGGAGAAGTCCCAAGTTTTCAATGATTATGACAGTATTTTTTTTTAATAAGTAACTTGAAAGTTACAGTTGCATTAAAATTTAATATTATCACATTTTGTTAGCTTTGGACTGGTTCTTCAACTTATCCTCGATTGTATAACTTTTTAAAATTTAAGGCCATGCAAACATTGGCTGAAAACAAAATTTTCAAATGTTTTACACTTTAAAGGGTTCACACTCGCTCACTCGCCAGGGCCATTTCTCCCAAAGCTAAAGGTATCCTAAGGACGGGTAGGAATTCATGTATTTTGTAAAAATCTTTTATTTGTATCTACTATCATTATTCGGGCGAGTACAGTTTAAAGTTTAGTTATTATCCCTGAATAATTACTATTATAGATCAATCATTACTAATAATAAAATTACGTCTGCTAATTGTTAGGATTATGCTTGAAGTTGAAGAAATAATATGTTTGTAGAAGCTCAAAAATCTATGTGGTTATGCATAATTACAAAACTAGTTTTTTATTTTGTTTGGTGTTGTCTCTGCACGGTGTGACCAGTAGATTAGTTGTGGCTGTGTAGATCATCTAGTTGCCTCAAAAAGCTCAATTACAGCGGTTAATATTAACTTGTTAACTGAAATTATCACTAGCCACACAGGACTAGTGAAGTGAACAACTTTCACTAGTCCTGTCAGTAAATAATTAAAAAAGAACACAAAACTAACATATATAAAGTATCAATGTGTTTCATAAGGGATAGAGATAGATAGATAGATAATAAAAACAAGGTAGGTGCTTTGAAATTTTAACTAGCCATGCTGCGTTACTACGAGATCTAGGAATAGTACTAGTCTGAGCCAGAAATCACTAGCATTAATATTTACCCATGAATAATTATAAGTTTCTTGATGTGGAAGTGTCATGTGATTAAAAACATATTTTCATTTTTATTAATTTTTCATGATAAAGTATTACATTTGTGTCTTCAAGTTTTGTTGTGTTTGTTTTCATGTACATCTACACATGTATACGACAAAGATCAGCTGAAAAAAGACTAATAACTAGTGAATTTATAGTTTCAGATGATGATCACCATCATATGATATATCTCCAGTTCATATGACATATATACCATTTATAAATTATTTCGATTAATTTAGAGTTATAGGACAACTTTTTTAGGAATAATAATAGTATTTCTTTTATTACATTGTACTATTATTATTTTTGTATACTACCCAATTGGCTGACAATGTGCCCATATTTAGTCTTCCTATTACTTCTATTGTTCATGATAATTTAGTTGTTTTGTAGATCAACATATTTCATTTTTCCGCTATATTAACCTGGTTTTATGTCAGGATATGAATACATCGTGATCATAACTAGAGTAGTGAGCTTTTCATAAGCCAACTCATAATTATATTGGAATTTTATTAAGCTGTCTTCAACATGCTGTCTTCTTCTTATTATTGTTATTATCAATTTTAAGACGTTTTAACTCCACTTGCTTAATCATTTTATGCTTTTACAGATGTACTCTTAGACATACACAATCATGGTCAATCTTATTTTACCTGAAAGGACGTACATCCATTTTATTTGTCTAAACTTGTATTTTGGGCAACAAGCTACATTTTCCGCAGGTCCCACTGCCAAGTTGGTTGTCAATATTTTAATTTTTGTTTTTATCACGTTGTGACGATAAAAAAAAACCTGAAACTTAAAACAGTTAAATCATGATAGGATGCAGTTGTCTTATCAAATGTTGGCAGATTACTACAAACCCATGCTCGCAGGTTTATTTAACTGTCTCCATGCTGAAGTCAATCAGAGATGCCCCAAAGATCTATAATGCTTACATGCTTAATCCAGAAAGGAGATGGTTAAATTAAGTTGCAACAGACTTGAATATATTTGTAGTAAACATGGTAAATCCGGACTTTGTTTTCAACCAACAATATTTGATTGATTGAATTAGTGTTTTACATATAGTAGCAGGAATATTTCAACCGTCACGTGACGAAACTGTATTTGAAGTTATACAGTGCTCCCTCGATATAACGCCCTTCGATGCACTGCAGATTTGGATACAACAATAAAATAAAATAAAAATGTCTTTCTTTTTCACCAATTATATTCGTTGATATAACGCGGATATTATAACGCGTGTGGCATGTCATGGACCCCTACTTCAGCGTTATATTGAGAGAGCACTGTATTTGTAATGTATTCACACATAAGTCAGGGGGTCAATATTCTGGAAACATTCTTACAAACATCTTAGTCTAAGAACAAATCCTTAACAAGTCTTATCGTATGGCTACAAACTGTTCTTAAGTTAAGAAGTTCCTAAGAATGTTTCGAGAATAGGCCCCCCCCTCCCGTGTTTTTTAATTAATATTTCCACACAATCATGTGACCATGTCTCACTCAGTGTTGTTTGAAATTACTCTGTCCACCCAGTTTGCCACAATCCGAAAGTTTTGAGCAGGTCTGGTAACTTTCCCCACTCACCAGACAGAATGACAACCAGAATTAATAGGATAAAACCTAGTCTTACCATAATAGCACATAGATCACATTGGTAGGGAAAACACCATGACTAAACAGACCTGAAATCTTTCACTTACAAAACATAGTTGATCTTGTGTTTTGATACTCTCTCTTCCAACATACAGAAACTAGGGGAGTACGGTAACTTAAATTACATTTCTATCCAATATCAACAGTAGACTGCTATTTGTACAACCAGTCAGTGAATGCTCAACTAATAGAGTTGACTATTTAAAGGTACATGGATATCCATACATGCATATTTGTAAGAATGCACGCTTCCACCCATCGAATGTCGTCACAAATGGGTGAAAGATTCCCGCAGCGACGTTAAACTCCATATTCACTCTTGTTTTTCCTAGTGCTCAATAGTTTTTTTGTTATTGTTTTAAGAATTGTGCTTTGATATGTATGACGTATCATGTAAAAGATCTTTTACCTCAACTTGAAACAACATTGCATTTCTCCCCTTTGTTAAACATTAAGAAACAGAAAAGTGCCGTTTTCATTCAGTAGAAATTTATAACATTTGTTATTTGTATCAGTATTCGGGCTAGTAAGTTTTAAAGTTAGTTTATATCTCTGATTGTCAATGATACTTTAATAGCAATAACGATGAAATATGTAAATTAGTTGCTGTGAACTCCTCCCACTCCCAGTGTCTTACCGATCTACTGGCGGCATATATCTGATTGGCTGCTCACCTTTGACCTATAGCGTAGAATATCAAAGTAAAGTTCTGTCATCCATTGCCTTATTATTTACAAATTCCATTTCTGCTTCTTGTCTCAAAAGCCACTTCAGTGTGTTTCAGCCTAAATGTGTTCAAGTACGGTAGTTATTTCAGAAACAGTTTTTTTTAGTAATACTTCTACTTATGACCTTTTACTTTTATGGCATAAAAATGTACAAATATGCCATTTTACTTACGGTATGTTTTAGCCTTTAAATGCTAGTTAGTGATTTTTTAAATACCAATTTAAAAGTACTTGACTTAGAACTTACGGGTAAAGTGGAGATAAACTTATAATATTTGTATTTTGAAAGTTGAAAGTATAAATTTAATGTTTGTGATTGTCCACCATAACTTGCTAATTACGGGATCATTTACTATGATTAGGAAATACTGTATTATTCATTTTCCGATTGGACATGTTGAATGGGTTTCAAAGAAGACATAAATTTCTTATGTGCTTAAAGTTGGTTTATCCAAATTGTTTATTGATCTTTCAGTTAACTTTTACGCATCTTATTCAATTAAACCCTACCATTTGTATGGTACATTTGTAACAAAATTAGGTTACAAGTGAATAACACAGCATCTGTGAATTGTATTCTTACTTACTGTAAATCATAAAACTTTAGCGTCATTAAACTTTAACGACTGGCGGATTATCGACGTATTAGCGACATAAAATT
>JAVCKZ010106917.1:0-2500 GCA_034780755.1 Lepetodrilus elevatus
TTTAGAGGTGTTTGAACTAGTAGGGTAATTACGGTATAAGGCACAGTGGCTCTGTCACCAATATGTGTTGAACAGGGCTATTTGTGTTAGTACATCACGGTCTAAGACACAAACTATACACCCATATGCATGTAGCGTGCAGCACTTGCAGATTGCGATATACCTGTAGTCCACGACTATGTCAACGACATCTACCTGTATACAGCGGTGTCATTCACGTGTTATCTGTTACATGGGTCTAAATTACACACCTACTCTGTGAATAGGGCCTGGATCAAACCAGTAATTTCCACACGCTTTTAAAGTGATCCCTTCTGTTATGAATCAAATTTTCCATCTTTTGGGAGTATTTTTTACACAAGTTTAAATCATATCAGTAATTTCCACACGCTTTTTTAGCAGTCCCCTCTGTAATGAATCTACATTTTCCTTTTTTAACCCTCTCCCTGCTGAAGGCAACCTTTCATGCCCTAATGAGCAGTACTTTTGCCTAATCCAGCAGGGAGAGGGTTAAATCTATTATGCAAGTCTATATCACACCAGTAATTTTGACCTGCTTTTCCTTCTGCTATGAATCAGCATTTCTTTTATTAAATTATATCTACCGGTATTACACAATTCTAAATCACATCAGTAATTTCTAATGCTTTCAACATGTTGAAAGTGGTACCTGATATGAATTTAAATTTAATTTGTATACCTTTTTTTAAATGGACACCCACTTTTCTAGGACGACATGAAGCACACTTTATCTATGGTTCACGTACATGGCTCGGTAAACACAACATCACAAATATACATTTTCCTTTTTGGGGGTATCTACTGATATTACACACGTTTAAATCACATCAGTAATTTATAACACTTTTAAAGTGGTCGCTGCTATGAATCTAAATTTTAATTTATATATATTTTTTTAAATGGACACCCACGTATCTAGGATGACACGAAACACACTTCATCGTGTTCGTGTACGTCCCTAGGTAAACACGCTGCACACCGGCATACTTCCGCACGTGCTCATGATTAGCTCTGGGTCCATTCCCTCCAATGTTATGATGCTTATATATAAACGCCCTAACTCCGCGATTTCATCGTAATTCAGACGTACACAACAGAAACCTCATCATTACAATTTTACGCCTGCTTTGTTTCATTACCCAGAGAACAAAAAGGAGAATTGTGAGGTTAACTTATTTCCGCGGCAATGAATAAACACGCTGGACGTATTGAATAAATACAAAAACATCCAGAAAGTGTAGGCTTTCCTGTGTGGGAAATTAAAAATGGCGCCCGTGTTTAGGGATAGCTTAGAATGTTGTTTGTAATTTCACTGCAGCTTACGGCTCTAAGTAAAATCGGTTGATGGAAGTACGAAGAGAACGGATTTCTCTGTGGATAATTACCAGGAACTCGAGACAATGAGAGGCTGTGAAACGGGGACCAGCTTAGAACATATGGGGTGGCTGGTCGTGTTGATTCACACAGCATGTGTGCGTTAACCTTCTCAGTGCTGTAGGCAACCAGAGATGCCCAGCAGAGCGGTGGCTTTAACCTTTACCATGCTGGAGGCAACCGGAGATGCCATAAAGAGCAGTGTCTGTGTCTAATCCAGCAGGGTGAGGGTTATTTAACTTGTCAGAGAGATGGTTAAAATACACATTGTACACAGCAATCGTCTATTTTCCAAACTATTATTTAATGCCTGATTATTTTTTTAAATTATTAATGGAAATGGAAACATCAACATTTACATTAAAAATTAAAAAAAATTAAACACAGGTGGAACATTTCCGCTCAACATCTTTGATGCAATCTAACAATTATGAAATCCATGACATTATATCAGACAAAATACATATATAGGTAATATATGCAGACTCTGTATGAGTCTGTCGTTTTGGTCAGGTGGGCTAGGCAAGATTGTCAAAATAAGAACATTTTGAAATATTTCTTAATATATAATTGAGCTTTAAATTCATAAAATTCAAAACAATAATCGTATTAATTTAAAATTAATTATACTCATTTATAGTATATTACAATATCAAATATTGACTCTTAAAACACCTATGGAAAGTTCCTATACCACAAGCTTAAGATGGTTCTCCATGTACGTCTTCTCTTGCGCTGCGGTAGTTCACTGTCCGAAAGTGATTTGCACGTGGACTATAGCTTGCCGTAACTATCTGACAGTAACTCACAGAAATATGTGGACATTTACTCTCACGTGGAGAGCCGCCTTAATAGTTTTAAACAATATCATACCAGTATATCATGACCATCAACATAAAAAAAAATGTTCTAGTTCATTTGTGCAAATGGGACGTGGCGAAACCTCCTCCAGAAATATATATATGTACACCGACCTTCAATCAATCACCACTGGGAAACAGCCCTCAGTATTTAAGCCCTTCAAGTGCTGGTAATATAACGGTCCAATTGTTGTACTGCTCGTACAATATAGTCGGCTTGACAGCAAGATAGAACAAATATATGA
>JAVCKZ010106917.1:7500-10548 GCA_034780755.1 Lepetodrilus elevatus
AAACTTTGGTGTACAGTTGTGTCAACAAGAGAACAATAACACACCGCGTGTTAAAATAGCAATTAGCCAATATTGCTGTGATGTCACATTTGCCTTCAAGGGTTGTGCCTTTTTAAAAACTTTTAGAATGGGGGGCACGTAGGCCTACGTGTGGGCCTATTCCGTTTCAAATGAGGAAAAGTATGCGATGAATGTGTGGGTATGCTTTCACAAACCTATCTTATCCTCTAATATAAATTAGACCATAACGCGCTCTGTTTGCCGATAGATATAATACAGTGCACACTGCAATGAGAACGCTATGGTCTCTTAATTAGCGGATAACATAGCTTTGTGAAAAGGATACCCTGTTTATTAATAATTCGTGTAGGTCATCATGTGTATTGTAATTTATGTAGACACATATCTGTTCAGTTCTCTTATAAATAAATAATATGTCCAAACCAGTCATAAACTCATTTTGTAATCAGCTGGATAACGGTAATTGGGAGAAAATACACGAGTTACCAGTAGTAGGCTAATACGAAAAGTGACGTGTGCCACCCAACAACGAATCTGAAGTTACACATGCATGTATCGATCAGAAATAGGCCTAGGCCTCCGTCAAACACCAGATAACCTCTACAGCAGTTCCTGCTGCCATAAACTGACAATCCGTGATAGGTAAAATTATCTTGATTTTTTAAACTCTAAACCCCAATTTAAAACAAATATATATAGGCCTACGTAGGCCTAGTCGTCAACACAAAAATCTTAGCTTTTTAACATATCGTTTAATTTTATTAAATGGTATTATGCCTATATTCTAGTAAGAATACGTTACATTTTTAACATATTTTTTTGGGAAACTTGTAGTCTGTGTCACACCTTAGGCTACTCCTATTGACAATATTACCTAATAAAGCAGATAAGCAGGTCTCCTTTCATATAAATATTATACCAATCAATATAATTTATATTTAAACTAGTTACTTTCATCCTCTGAGATCATGAAAAGTTAAGGAAACTTTTAATTTGGTTCTAATGTTAATCCTGACAAAGCACGTGCCCAGGGAAGGGTACAACTTCGAGTTCAGGAGTTCTAGCCTACTTGTCGCTTGACTTCGTGTCTACCCTTCCCGTAATAGTTATGTTGCATAAATTATACTAGTTATATTACGTCCGTATACTATATAAAAGCATAAATATTTCAACACATGACGGTGTTTACTCGGCTCCAACGTAACCTGTTAACCCTAACTGTGCAGTCATTGCACACATACTGTATTCCATTGTGCATCTCACCTAATATCAGTGTATATATACACACAATGTCATGTATAATGTCATTGTTATATATTATACACTCAGAATTTTCAGCATTAAACGAACACCATGAACTATAAATATTAGTATCAGTAGGCCTATACATGATCAGTATACAAGATATTTGATTGAAGTGTAAATGTATGTAGCCTATTATAAAAGATATTTCACAATCTAGCCTATTTCTAAACTGATCCAAAATATCGGTACATGTATATCACTTTCGATATGAAAGATGTGGTGTCATTTTTTTGCATAGGCCTAAGACAACATTCTCAGTACGATATGGAATGTTGTTCTAAAGTTCTTAACTCTTGTAATTAATTAACCCTTGTAATATCACCGATTTAATATAATATAATATTTCCATGATTTCTGGGTATGAACATTCTCACCTGTGGATGTCAGAGGCTGTGGTCGCTCTGCTTGTATACATCATCCAGGTAAATCCAATTAAGACGGTGCACCGTATTAAGTGAACCCCATGTGATGATGACCATGTAACACTGACACAGTATAATACTATAATATTATGGTACCTCTGCTTGTCGGAGTGCGATGTGTGAATGTCACCACAACCCGAGGCACATCCATGCTAAAATATTATACGACTGCTTTACTAAATGCCTTCCGGGGGGAAAACAAAAGAAAAATGAGGGACAATAATAATTACTATCCCGTACATCTGTTATTGTTGATGGTTGACGTCAGGTTTAGGGTTAATCGTCAGGGTTAGGAAAGTGGTATAAATGACTGTACCCAAAGGGCATGTCCTCTTCCGTCGATCGTTTCTATCTCTCTCTCTCTCTCTCTCTCTCTCTCTCTCTCTCTCTCTCTCTCTCTCTCCCTCTCTCTCCCCCTCTCTCTCTCCCCCCTCCCTCTCTGTCTCCCTCATCTCCCCCTTTCTCATCTCATCATTTTCTCTATCTCCATTATATAATACTGTTCTTCTCTTTCATGTGTCATTATGCTCGTGCATTTCAGACACGTAGTCATCTAGTGCATACATGATCACCAATCACCTTTTTTTATATAAACATATCTTTGTCCAAACTATATACAGATGTGTAGTTGACCAATACATGAGTCATCTAGTGATTATTCCATCTAATTCGTTTTAAGTAGTACCAGTTGACATTCGACTTCCGTTGGTGTATTGTTATCAGGGTCATCATGTTGGTATTCGTGATCTTATACCGGAAGTAGTACAAAATGTCAGGTTGTTTCATCCACAAACGTTATTCAAGTCACCGTAGCATGCATAACAACACCGCAGCATATATATAGTCAACATAACTTTTAACCTAAAAATAAAATGGTATTGAAGGCTTCTTGGTATCAGAAGAAACCGAATTTCGTCCTCTATACAACATATCCAAAATCCGAAAACAATCCCCGTTCAGGAAAACAGTGATCTGCATGTTCATAGATTAATCTGTAGCCGTGGCATGTGTATCACTGTTATTATTAAGGGTGTAACGATGGATCAAACTATCGATAGATCGCGATAGCGAGTGGTCTTATAGCAATACATCTATAGTAATTTGAACTATCGATTAATTCCATCGATAGTATCATCAACTATCGATAGTTTCGTTAGTATATTATTTATAAATACTAGGACCAAATTATTAGCCATCTTTAAAGGCATAATATCACAGATATTTATGGTCGTCTGGGACTAGTTCTTAGCTACAACTGCAAAATACATTCACTTGACATACATAAAATCATGTTTGTACT
>JAVCKZ010106928.1:0-10547 GCA_034780755.1 Lepetodrilus elevatus
TCAGTAGAGCATTGACTAAGAAGGTACTGACTCAGTAGAGCATTGACTAAGAAGGTACTGACTCAGTAGAGCATTGACTAAGAAGGTACTGACTCAGTAGAGCATTGACTAAGAAGGTACTGACTCAGTAGAGCATTGAACTTGCAATCCAGCCACCCTGGTTTGAATCTCAGCTACGTATACTACTAGTTCACCAAACCAAAACCCTACATACGTAGTAATCTGTATCTACCATACATGATTTGTTTCGCTCTGTATTGATTACTTACGTCCCCAGCGTTTGACATTTCGCAGTTTGGTTGTTATATGTCGATATTGCCTGTATCCCAGACATAACTACCATGCCTTGATTTTCTCATTTGCCCATGTCCTAATTATAGAGGGCTGAGGTATGAAATGTCAATCAGTCATAAGTAATACTATGTTAGTTTGTTTAGCAGAAGCCTCGGACTAATGGATTACCAGAAATTGCCATTGTTTAGGATTAGTCTGACGGGGTGATACCGCGAAAGGGCACTTAGGGAGGACCATCAAAAGCCCTGGTGGTGAAATTAGGGCACATAAATTTGTATATTTGCTGTGTTTGTCGTGTTATTGAACCAGTGGAAGTAAATCCAATTGCAAGTGTTGTGCGTGGGTTGCGGTAAATACAGTTCTCGGTGTTTTTTGTATTATACTCTTTAAGGTAAGGTTGACAAATGTTACACACATCCTGGTGAACCTACTTGTATCTTAATGTGTTTGTTTTCCATTTGTATTGTTTTTGTTTATATTTGTTGGAATAATAGCTCTGCATAGCTAACGTTTTTTGGTGGTCGCACATCTGATTTTAAATAGTTTCTTATTCTTACCTACTGCAATTGAAATTTATGGCATAATGTTTGAGTGATATTTGAGGAATCTTTAATTATTCATATGGCAAGACTTGTCCACATACTTTATATATCATATGTAAGTAATTGGGAATTACTTCATGAAGTTTTATATAATAAAAGAAGTCTGTAATTCACAATATAATATATGCCAATTACAAACAATAGACATATATTTAATTGGTCTGGCCTCAATATTGCCAAAAGATTTTGAGTACGATTTCATGCTCAATTTAGTTTTGTTCACAAATACCTACCGGGTATGCACTCAAAACATTTCATTATCTCATGACCTGATGCACTACCATGTCTATTTTAGAAACATGAACTAGATTTCCTGCTAATTACTACTGTAGAGCTGATCTTACCAATATAAATGCCCATTAATTGAAGTCCTTTACAATTCTTGCACGTTGCTGAGTGTTCCTGAATTTCTCTGAACTTCAAAACTCTTTTATTCTATTCTTTTGGACAAGAGATCTAGAGATTTCTCTGTTCATTTTTATGTCTGAGCACTAATTATTTTGCAATACTGTGAGCATAGATATTTGAGGCATTCTTGCTACTTAGATTAACACTTTTATGTACTGTGCTTTAATTGATGGAATTAAAGACACACAACACCAAATAGGAAGGGAATAGAACTCGTGGACTATTGACAAGTATAGCTCACTATCCATGGCATTGTGTAAAGATTTTAGTCCAAATTATACCCATCAAATGTGTCCTCAATATATCCAAATTATACTTTCGCGTCCTTGGTGATCATAATGCTAGGAATTGATAGAAATATAGGACATGTAACACCGAAAAACTGGAAGAGAACCTATGGTGTTTGTGATTGCTGACTGGGATAGCTAACTCTCTACAACATTCTGTAAAGATTTTAGTCCAAACTATCTCCATCCAATGATTGATAGAATTCAAGGACATGCAACGGCTAAAAACTAGAATAGAGACCATGGTATTGTCGACTATTAAGAGGGATAAGTCACTCATCACAGAATTGTGTAAAGATATCAGTTAAAACTTCATCCAATTTATACCCATCAAATGTGTCCTTGATGATGCTAGGAACTGATAGAATAACAGGACATGCAATGCCAAAGAAACTAGAATATAACCCATGGTGTTGGCAACTACTGACAGGGATTTCTCACTTTCCAAGTGTTGTGTAAAAAGTTTGGTTATCCCACTTATGCCCATCAAATGTGTCCTAGATGACAATAATGCTAAGGAATTGATCAAATGAACAAAAAAGAAAAGGATTGCGCATTCGCAACATTATTGTGTACGGAATCTTTTAAAAAACTTCATCCAAGCTCCGCCAAAGCTTGATCCCGATTCCACCAAACCTTCATCCAATTTCCACCAAAACTTCAGCCACAATCCACCAAAACTTCAGCCACAATCCACCAAAATGTGATCCTGATTCCAGCAAAACTTCAGCCCATCTCCACCAAAACTTCATCGTAATTCCACCAAAACTTCATCCCGATTCCACCCTTCAGCGCTTTCAGGGAACAACAAGCCCGGGAAGCCTCATGATGAAGGCTTTCTTCTACATCTGTCTCAGATGCTGACAATGATGAATTGCTTTCCAATGTCTTCAGTGACGGCAGCTTCAGTGAATGGGACTTTGAAGGATTCAAATGGAGGAGCTATTAATACGCACAGAATTGAATCATTCACATAGACTCATTGCAACAGTGTTAACAAGACGTGGACAGTTGTTACAGATGTTTCAACGTAATTATGCTAAATGGAATTGATTTTCTTTATCCCTGAAACCTTAGCATCATTTCTTCCAATTTCGTTTGATTAAGAAAATGGAAAATATGATATTCTTTGAAGATGTAGGATTCTCTATGATAAAAACAACAACATCCATTTATTTCTAGACGACATATATGGGATGATAAAATATTTAAAGATTTTAAAAGGTATTGGTTGTTTGTGACAAATTGTCACTAAATATAAGTTTTCCATGAAGTATAAATACAGCTTTTTATCACAAATAAGATATTTTGTAAAATAATTATTATCCTACTTGTTAATCCTGTTTTTTGACATTGAAATATATATTAAATAGCAAATTTAGATAATTAAGATTATTATAATCATTCGCTGATGATTTCTGATGGTTTTAATACATATGCTTCCACATTCCCTTCCACACTGTCATATTCACCATTCAAATGTACAATACTACTTACTGTACAACTTCCCACGCAATGATGACATGGTTTATAAAATAAATAATATTTATTAAGTATGAGTGTGTGCTGTGTGAATAGGTCAGTTTATCTCAATCTCACATTCTGATTGACTTATGTGACAGGATTTTATATCAGTCTCCCATTTTACTAATTTTCTCACCAATTCCATCAAAACTACTTGATCTACACCAGTGGAACATGTTTCCATCTACTTAAACACTCTGTAGAAAAATGTTTTAGGAAATGAAACAAGGACCAGACCAGGCCTAAATGGAAACCCGAAAATCACTTTTCAATTTCCCCGATAGACAACTCTGATATGCAATTACTGGTACCTCATGGAATGTTATTTTAACAAATTATATTTTTCCAGGAAGGTATTTTCTTGGCTGACAACTATGTTCTACTGCTGCAGACAATTTCATGTGTGATAGCAGAAGCAGCCCCAAACCAATTTGTGGAGTCTTGCGTATACAGAGTCTTGCGTATACGGATGAATCTATTTGCTGCCACGTCTACGTCATTTGCTACACTAGGTTCAGCTGAGTTTGAACAAGACCGTCTGAGCTGCGGTAATGAATCCGAAGCCAGACATGCTCCACATTTCTCAAGAAGATATTTTCCCACTTGAACATCTTCGGATGTCGCTAATTGGGTAGGCTCTTGGGATGGATGTCTTTATCTGTATGCTATATACTCAGGATGAAAAGAAACTAGTCCGCATGTTTGTATATACTTTATGGCACAAAATACCAAATCAGATGATGCCTATATTGCCTATGGTAGCACAGTGGTAGAATGTTTGGACCAGAGACAACGGTCCTGAGTTCAAATCATGTTCCAGGAGCCCGGCATCAATGTTCATGAAAGTTACCTTTTCTGATTATTATTATTATTATACATTTTCTCTTCAGTGGATACAACACTTTCCTTGAAACGATATACTGAAAATAAATCCATGATAAGATCTCTTAAATGTATCTTTTTCTACTGCGCTGACATTTATTGGTCAATTTTCCATATGTCTATTATGGAGATATCATAATTTGACATTGATTTCAGGGAAAAAGTGTGATGGTTATATTATTCATTACTTCGGAGCTCCATTGACAGATATGTCCCAAGTCTGCGACATCATGCAGCTTGATCTCTGGCTCAGAGTTATGAATGGATTGGCGTCCATTGATATTTGATCTGCAATTGAAATGACTTCGAGGACTTGCTCTATTTAGGGCCGAGGTTACTGAGGTTAACAGGTGATGTTCTTTCTGCCATGTGCTCAGATCCCATCCTAGCCAAAGACCCTGTGCTCAAATCCCATCCTAGTTAAAGGCCATGAGCTCAAATCCCATCCTAGCCAAAACCCTGTGCTCAAATCCCATCCTAGCTAAAGGTCATGGGCTCAAATCCCATCCTAGCCAAAGACCTGTGCTCAAATCCCATCCTAGCTAAAGGTCATGGGCTCAAATCCCATCCTAGCCAAAGACCCTGTGCTCAAATCCCATCCTAGCTAAAGGCCATGAGCTCAAATCCCATCCTAGCTAAAGGCTATGATATCAAATCCCATCTTAGCCAAAGGCCATGTGCTCAAATCCCATCCTAGCTAAAGGCCATGTGCTCAAATCCCATCCTAGCTAAAGGCCATGAGCTCAAATCCCATCCTAGCTAAAGGCCATGCGCACAGATCCCATCCTAGCCACTTCTAGGACTTGCTCCATTTAGGGCGGAGGTTACTGAGGTTAACAGGTGATTCTCTTTCTGAAGTTTTTCCCCGCCTCAAAGCCGATGTTTAGTGACTGTGGAATTACAGTGCACTGTGTTTTCAGACATCTGTCTCTTTTACACATGTTTGTCTTGTCAGATGTTTAGTCTAGCGTTAAATGTGGTATTGATTTGAAGAGTTGACCAAATCTTCCGCTTCCTCTACTGTGTACATGCCATACTTTGAACAGATTTCACTTCTTTTTGAAAATTTGCCATTTTCTTTTGGTTTTAATGTTATTCCTTTGACCAATTTCAGTTGTTTTTCAGAATTTATCATTTTTTTGTGTCTTATATTCTCATTTTGAAGTCTGCAATATGACATCTTCATCTGCTATGTATTCTTCAGTGATTTTTTTAATTTTTTAATTTTTTTTTCAACCCATGAAACTGAGACATCATCTACATGTATGTAACTTTGCAAGTATGCATTATTCAATATGATACTGTTATGTGTCTGTTAGGTATAATATAGGCTGTAAATACTGCAGCTAATTGTACAATAAGGCATGTAGAAATTTGTCTTGCATTGTGAATAGTGCCCTGAGCAGGTATTAGTGCAATGGTAGAATGTTTGACCTCCAGAGCCAAAGACCCTGTGCTCAAATCCCATCCTAGCTAAAGGTCATGTGCTCAAATCCCAACCTAGCCAAAACCCTGTGCTCAAATCCCATCCTAGCTAAAGACCATGGACTCAAATCCCATCCTAGTCAAATACCCTGTGCTCAAATCCCATCCTAGCTAAATACTCTGTGCTCAAATCCCATCCTAGCCAAATGCCATGGGCTCAAATCCCATCCTAGCTAAAGGCCATGGGCTCAAATCCCATCCTAGCCAAATACCCTGTGCTCAAATCCCATCCTAGCTAAATACCCTGTGCTCAAATCCCATCCTAGCCAAATGCCATGGGCTCAAATCCCATTCTAGCCAAATGCCATGGGCTCATAGCCCATCCTAGAAAATTACCATGTGCTCAAATCCCATCCTAGCTAAAGACCCTGTGCTCAAATGCTATCCCTGGAGCCCAGCATTAATGTACATGAAAGTTACCTTTGTGATGCAATCCTGATAGGATGCACTGACTGTACCGTGGCAATGTACTTTCATCATCCTTGGTCTGTCAGTACCAGCTGGTGCTCACAGGTTTACTGCAACATTCAATACTACAGCTGTTGCAGGATTCCTCCTGTCCTAAATGACAAGCCGTGATATAAGTGAAAGAGTGCTCCCAAAATGGTGACCTTGTCGTGACAATGTTGCTTCCTGACTCTTAACCCTCTCCGTTCTGGATCACCCGGGTATGCACAGGCACCAGTCTATGTGGCATCTCCACTTGGGACCTCACATGGAGAGAGTTAATGCATGTCATAAGTTATTATGTATACTAGAATGCATAAAACACATATAATTGGCTAAAACATTTGAATGAGGCTGGTGACATTTCCATAAAAACTATTTCTTCTGCATAACAGCCAGTCAAAAGCTTTGAAAGCAGATTAGTTTTCCATCAAGTTCTGAATACTCAATGTTTAATGCATTTAAATTTAATTACCATAATTGCGTGAGAGAATATTTATAATATAATATTCAGAAAAAAGCCTCTGCAACTATTGAAATATGTAGGGTTTTTGTTATTGTGTGTGTTGTTTTTAAAAATCAAATTTTCTCTACAAACACGGAGATAGGAAACTTCTAAAACTAGGCATATTGGACCAGTGGAAGTAGGAACACTGATGTTTCAATTAATCATAATGTTCTCTAAAACAATGTTCTATTGGCTTGTCATATTACTACGGCACTCAGCCGTTTGGTTGTAGACTGCTGCTAGAAAGCCTGAGATTATTACTGACGGGTGGCGTAGAGTGCTATTTACGTCTCCGTCAGACAAGGGCGCTGTACTCTGAGGGACCACATGGGAAATGGGAAATGGCATTATTTACAGCTACTCAATGTGGTGCTGACTTTGCCATGGCAATGCACAAGTAATACACAAATAATGTACAATATATATATCTGTCTGAATAAATTAATGTTTTACGTCGCAGCAGGAATATTGTACTCATATGCAGGAATATTTTACCCATATGCGACGACACACAATATCTGTCGTTTCCAATTTTAATAGAACAAGATTTATTGGAATAACATTCAAATTTGTATAAAATATATATTTTTTCAAATGTTTCAACATAAGAGGGATAATTTGTATGATTGCATTTAGAGTTATCTCCCTTGTTTTATCTGAATCAGCCTTGATTTGTGGGTATTACTGTAACCCATAGGCAAATCACTATGACGAAGTGAAAAATTATGTAATTAATATATTTTATTACTTCAAATATTTGTCTTTTCTGGCATTGCTTATATATCAATTTAATATTTAGTTGTTTTTTATTCTATTGTTAATGTACACAGGATGTCAAGATTAAACACTACACATGTAAGCTGGAATTTGACAATATAATTTTGTCTCCTGATTATGTATTTGAATTCAGCCGGAGAAAATAATTATATAATATACTCTGTTCACTGAACCATATACGGTACTTATATTCACACATATAAACATCCACATTGTAGAATAGACTAAACATCTGGTACGAGCGACATATACTTCATAGGTGGAACGTGATTATTCTCAATGGCAGGTCATTATTTTGATGATTTAACGACATATATAATCTACCACACACAGCTGTGGTATTTAGAATAGTTAGAATAATGCTAATGCATATAGGAAAAAAATCTGCATTCTCTCATATTTGGATTTATCGTCATTGTAAAGGAGGACAAAAATACATGAACAGAAAGCTGTTTTTGAAAGTGACAAGGAGAAAGTGACATTTCAGAAATTCCTGCTGAACAATGTTCTTAGAATGCAATTTTCTCTCAAGTTGGTATATTTATTTTACATAGTCATGTCATGATGTGACATGTTCTGATATCCTTGTTTTGTAATAATAGGACTGCTGGAACTCTTCATGTACAATTACGAATTTACGAATACTTGAATGCATCCTACTGTAGAGTGCAGAAAAACTATTAAAAAAAATACAATTATGACCTTATGAATACTTGCATGCATCCTGCAAACCAACTAGTGTCACCTTGTGTAGTGCAGAAAAACCATAAAAATGTTAACAATTTTGAATTTAGGAATACTTGCATGCGTCCTGTAACCAAACTAGTGTCACCTACACATGAAGAGCAGCAAAAGCGTAAAAATAAACACACACCAAATATATAAATTTAAAATGGTAACTTTCCAAAATGGCTGAAATAAAAGTGTCCTCCCACAGAATTGATACATTTGCAGTTCCTGTAGAATTCCTAGGTCTCCTGTCTGTCAGGATCTGATATCATCACATTAAATGTTCATGTTGACTTCAATCTCATAGATCGTTCTAATCTAATTCCTAAAATCCTTTTTATCCCTTTACCTCGTTTAGACCAATCTTAGGCCGAGGTCCACGGAACAAGAGCAGAACATTGTCTGTAATTGATGCGGCTCTGTCAGTGTGTGAGTATTGACTGGAGAGATGCCTGCAGGAGAATGGCCCATCACATTGTCAAAGTTGTTTGCCGTTGACTTTTGCTTGTGGCAGGAGTGTTTGTGGGTCTTTGGATGGGGTCATGATATGAATGATTAGGAGACCCCGCCTTAGAACTGGAACAAATACTAATAGATGAGGGTCTGAATGACACTGACCTTGACAGCACTGAACCAGGGGCGTCTCAGGAGCCTGAGGAGCCTAGCCTGGAGGAGCCGCTGCACTTTCCAGAGCTTTGTGGCTGGGGAACCCCTGCTTCTGAAGTCAGAGGTCATAATGCTAGTAGGAGGGTGGCATGTGTGCCCTGTTATCTCGTGACCTCGTGAAATAATACAGACATGGCTGCCAGGAGGTTTAACTGTCACCATGCTGAAGGCAACCAGAGATGCCCTGAAGATTGGTGACTAATCCAGCAGAAATAGGGTTAAGAATAGACTACACAGAACGTGATTTTTTTATTGCAGATTTTAAGTATCAATAGTCAAATACAAAATGTACAGGCCCCTGTTCCACAGAAGAGTAGTGCAATGAGTGGTAATTCTATGATAACGTAGAGGCGTTACGACTCTTGTAGCGCTATGAGTGTTCTCTTGAACAGGACTCTTTTCTGTATTGAAGTAAACGCTCCTGTTGATAGTAGCTAGATATTTCAAATAACAACAATGATTTGGTTTTTATTGTCTACAACTTTTATATTCGTAATCAAATTTTAAATGTTCTATTAAGCCAATCATACTGCTGTTAGCTGAAAGGGGATATTCTGAATAAAATCGGCTATCTTTTATTTTATTAATACCGAAAGCTGAAGGTTAAGGACTTGATCAATTTATAAGTTACTTGATGCCCTGAGAGTGTTGTAGGAATAATTACCCATATTCGTGCTAGAGGCCACTGATTTTGATTAATTCAGCAGGGAGTTTGATATTTAAGCATCATTAATTTAATATGGATAATTGTATTACAAATCCCCATAGAGTAATCCACCATGCAATTTTCATGTACATATCTGTCGACTTTGGGCTGATCATCAACACCAATACTATAACAAGAAAGATGCAAATGTTTGACACTTAATTTAGTAACAAAATCAATTTAAAATGTATCTGAAAGATTTATCCAAAGTATTTTATTAATTCTGAATTGTCGCAAATGGGTGAAAGATTCCCGCAGTAATATTACCCGGTAAATGCTAGAATCTCTCATTGCTGTAGAGGCTGAACATCAAATATTGCAAACATGTGTACATTACTTTCCTGTTAACATTTCCTGTCTTTGACATTTCCTGTGTTTCTGATATTTCCTGTGTTTTCTATTGATATTTCCTGTGTTTCCTGTTAACATTTCCTGTGTTTCTGATATTTCCTGAGTTTTCTATTGACATTTCCTGTGTTTCCTGTTAACATTTCCCGTGTTTCTGATATTTCCTGAGTTTTCTATTGACATTTCCTGTGTTTCCTGTTGACATTTCCTGTGTTTCTGATATTTCTTGAGTTTTCTATTGACATTTCCTGTGTTTCCTGTTAACATTTCCTGTGTTTCTGATATTTCCTGAGTTTTCTATTGACATTTCCTGTGTTTTCTATTGACATTTCCTGTATTTCCTGGTGACATGTCCTGTGTTTCCTGTTGACATGTCCTGTGTTTCTGACATTTCCTGTGTTTCCTGTTGACATTTCCTGTTTCCTTTTGACATGTCCTGTAGTCCTTTTGACTGTGTGTCCTTTTGACACACCTTCTGTTTCCCTTTGACTTGTCCTTGTGTTTCATATGACATGTCTTTATCGTTATAATCACGCCACTGAACCTCACCAAGTTATCCTCTCCAGGGAAACATGATCAATTGTTTGCTGAAGGATGAAACGACTTCCAATTAAGTGCATTATTAGCATTTGATCTCTGCATGCGTATGGATTTAGAAGTCTGTACAACTCTCTGCGCTCCGGTGACTATGTGATAGATCTATAAATCTTGTGCATGTTTGCAATGAATCATTTTGTGATTAATTTGTTAGTAGAGGATGAATCTGGGATGTTATTGATGCATTGAGTTTAGTGACCGTTTAACATTGAATGTATGACGTTTCGCCCTAGAACGCTTACGCCTCCACCACTGAAGACATTTCGCCCTTCCATATATTTTCAAAA
>JAVCKZ010106939.1:0-10547 GCA_034780755.1 Lepetodrilus elevatus
GCTCTAGGACCGCCATGGTGAGGCTCTAGGACCGCCATGGTGAGGCTCTAGGACCGCCATGGTGAGGCTCTAGGACCTCCATGGTGAGGCTCTAGGACTGCCATGGTGAGGCTCTAAGACTGCAGTCGGAGCAATCTCATTCCTTAGCCTGTGTTTGCCTATTAGTGTCCGTACCACTGTTTGGCAGCACACTCTGCCAATATTCTGAACAGTTATGTGGCATTTGTTTGTGCAGGAAGACAGGAACTGATTGATCATACCATTTACTTTCTATTTTCATCATCGGTCTGTGATAGAATATTTCTGAAACACTAGTTCGCTTAACTTGTTCCACTCAGCGTAAACCATGCATGTGGTAGTTTTTTACACTGATCAACTCTTTACGGATCAAATCTCTCTTTACTGCTTTATGGATTGAATAATATATAGTCTAGTAAGTAATTATCTGTTAGCATACTAAGATAAGCTGGAACATATTAATGATAGTGTATTTGAAATTATACAGAGTATTAGATGAAACACAGTCATGTGTTGGCACTTATATAGTTCAAAGCCACCAGCCCACTAGCATATGGTAAAAATATATTATTAATATAAATACAAGATCCAGTTTTGGGGTACTCAGACAGTGAAGAAATGTTCAGTCATTAATAAGTGATATGCTATAATACAAGTGATCTCTTTGTGACAGTTCATGATTAGTCTGAACATTTTATGCAATCTATATATAATAGGTCTGGAGAGAAGATTGTTCATTATTCATATTTGACGTCTTCAGTTGTATGAGTGGTTTATCTGATTCAGAATAGGATATGTACATGATACAGTACATGATACTTGATGTTGAGTTACACGGAGACAAGAAACATCACATTTCTAGGCTGGTGCCACTTGCAGACATTCCTGGAACAGTTGTGCGGCTAACTGGATACCCCGCCTCAGAACTGTGCTATTTACCTCAAGTGGATACATATGACGGGCTATCCACCCTTAGGGTGTATTCTGTGGATGGAAGGAGTAGCTCTTGGAGCATAGTGATGGTAGAGGGTCTAGTTTGGAGGGTCTAGTTTGGAGGGTCTAGTTTGGAGGGTCTAGTTTGGAGGTACATTGTACATGGCACTTTGTAAAAGGTCTGTAGAGGGCTGGATCTACAAGGTTAATTTTGCAGGGTCTGATAGTGAGGGTCAATTATATAAGGTCTGTAGAGGTTACATTGTACAGGGTCTGATCTACAGGGTCCATTATATAAGGTCTGTAGAGGTTACATTGTACAGGGTCTGATCTACAGGGTCCATTTTATAATATCTGTAGAGGTTACATTGCACAGGATCTGATCTACAGGTTCCATTATATAAGGTCTGTAGAGGTTACATTGTACAGGGTCTGATCTACAGGGTCCATTATAAAGGTCTGTAGAGGTTACATTGTACAGGGTCTGATCTACAGGGTCCATTATAAAAGGTCTGTAGAGGGTCCACTGCACAGGCCTAGTCTGAGGTAGATTGTCCATTGTACAGGATCTGATGTAGAGGGTCTATTATATAAGGTCTTATCTATAGAGGGTCTATTGTACAGACTTTAACCTTCTCCCTGCTGAATACAATCAAAGTGTTCTATTTCTGTATGTGATCGGGCAACTTAAGTTGCCTTCAGCATGGAGAGGGTTAATGGTAGATGGAACACAGTGGAGCAGTTGGTACACCTGTACTAGCAGACAACTGTGCCAAGACTCCCTCGGGATCAGAACAGTCAGACTTCTAGTCCTCAAGCTATGGCAAATACATGCTATACAGTACATTAATATCAGACTGGATAGGAAACGTACACTATTATATAGAGATTCATGTCTGCATACTTGACAATAGTATATTTGAGAGACGACTGTTCCGGTTGACTACTTGCACATCTAGCAGTCTCATTGCACTTGAACTCTGCGGAATGATTCAGTGTGATCCGTTCTATAGGAGGCGGCAAGGGAATGCATCACTGCCAGGGCTATTTCCATATTCTTCACATTCAGCTCGGATGTATAGTTATACTTCGTGAAATATTAATGCAGCATTCCATTGATCTACACTAGTGGTTATTGACTGATCGAAGGGCTGTCACACACAAGTCTGCTAATCTGCTGGAAATCGGTGGAAGCTTGAGAAAGAGACATGTGGTAGGGTGGGCTACAACACAATATAATAGACGCAGCGTAACTCGCAGGGCTAATTGAAAACAAACGGGTAATTGGAACTCTTGTGATCAATTTATACCTGCGTCTGCAAGTAATGACTTTACTGCGTCATTGTGTTTCTAGAAATAGGATAGAAATCATATTATTACATAATTAATCTCTGAGGATGAAGACACATATTATCTTTATTGCTTTTGTATGTCGATGTTTTCTTCACAATAGATTTACTGAAGGTTTGCCATCGACTTTCAGGCTTGCCAATGTGACGTTAGAATGTGACGTTAGAATGTGACGTTAGAATGCTTTCTAACTCTAGCTATTTGGACATTTATTTCATTGCAAAATTAGTTTAGAGACATTGTTTCCTATTTGTGTTGGTAACAATGACAGCTTGATGGCTGCAGGAGCTTAACTCCATGCTGCAGTTACCTTGCTCCTGTTTGTGATGGGAACATTGGCATTTTGATGACTGCCACAATCAGGTTCTTTCTGAACCACCTCCAGGATTTCTGTACAGCCAAATGTTCTTCTGTTCCGCTGTTGTCTTTGTAAACATTGCATCATGATTTATGTCATCTTCACAACTACATGTTATGCCTACATCTACCAATTACAGCTAAATGGGTTCTAGCTGCCATTGTGGCTTCACACAGGCGTCTTACAAACAAAGTTGATCTTCAGCATTCTTGTAATTATTATCTGCAATTATATATTACTTTTAAGATATTTTCACATTTCTGGATTAAGTATCGTCATTGTTCAGTTGTCTATAGGATATCTCATTGCTCTATATGATATCTCATTGCTCTATATGATATCTCATTGCTCTATATGATATCTCATTGCTCTATAGGATATCTCATTTCTCTATAGGATATCTCATTGCTCTACATCTCATTGCTCTATAGGATATCTCATTGCTCTATAGGATATCTCATTTCTCTATAGGATATCTCATTGCTCTATTGGATATCTCATTGCTCAATAAAACATCTTATTGCTCTATAGGACATCCCCAGTTGGTTTCTCCAGGAATAAGAGTAAACACATTATTACTAACTTTGTCTGTCAAAAACTGGATGAATTTTTAATGTATTTTTAGTCTTACCTAGATTATGATTGGTCCCATAAAATGTTTCACTTAGCTTTGGCTCAAGTTGAAAGAGACTTGAGTTGAAAGGGTGCAAATGAAGTTTGAATGAGCAAGCTACCTATCGCGAGCATCTTTCTGATCAGGTGTGAGATGATGCTATTCACATCAGCATGTATCTACCTACAGCTACAAGAAACGAGGATTGGTGTACGATCCACAAATGTGTTTTCATCATTAAAAGGCTTAAAGAAACGTATTTCTGGAGTCATAAAAGTCACCTATATGTGGTAGGTACATGTAGTCGAAAGAAAGCTGCGTTATGATCGCGGTGTTGTCTGTATCGCCTGCTGGAAGCAACCGTAGCTGCCACGTTCCACACAGCGACACGAAGGAGGTTAAAGAGATTCTGTACCATGCCTGATGGCGCTAGTGATAGAGTCTACTATCTCTTTCTTTAATTGAAAAAGTTACCTGTATCTTATCAGTAACGAAACACCATGACAACACCCCATACATATGTCATCTTCTGGATGTCGGTTGTGTTCTGATGGATGGTCGTAGCTCTCCACTAGGCGACTGACCCTGAATAAACTGCTAATCAGTCGGATCTCAATTAGCTCATACTTTCTCGAGTGTCTCAAATTGGACATGAAAGAACTGTTTTGAGAAACGCTTGCTTCGAAAGACAGGAAATGGGCATTCTCATGGGATGCCAATTTCTTAACAGGCGTGTGTAAGATCTAACGTACTGACAACACTTTCAACCAGGGATGAGAATTGTCAGGTAATTGCAGATGGTTATCACATATTTCTGGAAATCCTGAAAATATGGCACGTCATAAAAGTAATGGATCTTTTTGCGTTTGGAGCAAATATGGAAATTTATTGTTCATTTTAGAACTTTTGTATTATGTTATGAATAACAAATAAATAATTAACTTCACCTAGAACTTTTGTATTATGTTATGAATAACAAATAAATAATTAACTTCACCTATGAGTAGTGAGATGTTATTTTAATTACAGCCAGAGTTTTATCATTTTTAAAATTATTGTTTTCATATTAGCCATAAAGGTTAACATAATTCTAATATTAAATTAAACAGGTAAAAATTATGTATTTTTAGTTAATATTTTCAAGCTTGAACAGGAAGAATGAACATTCAACTAAACATAGCATCTTCTACTTGTTTGCACATCGAGCAATCAAAAAGGAAATACAAATACACGTACTATGTATAATTAATCTGTGATACTACATTACCAGCCAGATGTCCCACTTTACAGATAATACCGTACTATACTTATGGTAATATTTGCTACCAATATTTACACTATTTACACTTGATAATCAGGCATTTAGCATCTGAATGTGGATAACCAAAATGAAAAATACACCCTAAATTGCTCTACATTAGTGAAATTACAGATTTCCTTTCCACTAGTAAATTATATATTTAATTAAATGCTGTCTTCAGTTGATATATCTTGATTTAATAGCTAATCTGACATAATTGCTATTTGCGTAGATATTTTTCTTCACCATTTTAATGTATTTTGTACATCACAGTATCAACCAGTATTTACACGTGTCATGAGTTACTATCCAAAAGCATAACCCAAAACATTTGACCTCAAAGATTGGGTATTTATTATTGACACGATCAAACCAAGCTGAATGAAAACTTTGTTAAATGAAGCTTTACATGTTGACGGCAAACCGTCTTGATTGGCAAACATGTTTGAGCGTGTTAACTTTCTCCTTCGCTGATTTGATGGAATTGGTGTGCTAATGGTCTGCGACTAGTCTATGATCTGCTACGGGTCTGTTGGACAACTAATCTCCCACTGATCCACCGCTGATCCGGTCTATGCCTCTACACAGCACAGACAGCAGGTGACGTTACTGAATCAATCAAGTACGGTAATCTAGGTTGACGCCCAGACACCAGAAGGAGGGCCTAATCTCACTTTATCGTATGTTAAGCTAAACACATGTCATTTTTAGGTTTCCCTGAAACCATATATCAGGAAGTTATCTGTAATATACTCCAATACTCTTTAACTTCCCCTTGGGTTTATGCACTTCTATATGCTTTGTCGCCTCCAACCGGCAACTTTTCCTCACTGCGTTTCCCCGAAATTGTCTCCGATGTTGCTTAGCTCTGAGCAGTTCTGAGGATATTATTCACGATGACAGATTTGACATAAACAAGGGTTCATTATTTCCTATTCTCATCAAGGTGATTCAAAACTTGGTAACCAGGGTTACGGGAGGTCACATGACCACAGTGGAGTCGTGTGATGGGGTAAGCGACTGATGGGTAGTCGGTGAAGTACCGCCGTGGTGGGTGCTGATTATCATAGCGAGTTGGCAGCGGAGAGGTATACATTGCCAGTGGTTGCAGATATATATAATGATATTACCAGGTGGTTCCGACACAAGTTTCCCATCAATGCGGGCTTGTGTAAACTCACCTATATAGTTATTGCCTGCCGACGGGGTTACCCGGGGTTACCGTATTGGCTGATTGTCCACCTGGGACTGTTGGCACGGAGATATCAGGGTACCGGGTCCAGGCAGATATCAGGGTACCGGTCCACGTACTCGGATCTACGTACTCGGATCCACGTACTCGGGATGGTCTCGTGAGTTGATGACAAGTGTGGATACCTTCGCTCTGTGGTTCTATCAGTATGGATTAGTTTGTTCAAGTTATGATTTGGAATATTCAAGTAGATTGTATCAGAAGTGTGTCTAAATTGTGTTTCTGTGTATCGATGACGATGTGGAAGTGCTGTATTCTAATGGATAAGCTAAAGGGAGTGGTTCGTGGACGGTGTGATTGAGTTCTGGTACGGGCACAGGAGTCGGGCTGTCGGTGAATTATCTTCTTAAATATTTCATCTGCTCATGTTTGGAAATTATATCTTGGACTACATTATTATCAAAATTTGATGATTGGAATATAGTATTGTAATTTTGTTTGTGTTAAAATGTTAAGTTTATGAAGAAATTATTTATTCCGGTTTATTACGGTAATTATACTTTAAAAAAACCATAGCATGTTTCTACTTATATTCTTAAATTCTTAAAGTATATTATTAATAATTATTGTAGCCATAGTAACAATATTTTATGGTATATTTAAATGTATTTAATGTATTAAGTTCCCAAATTACAAAAACAAAATAATAATCTGTGTTTCTAATGAATTTGTATGTCTATTTATTCAAATAAAATAAAATATATATTTATATCTTGGTAGAGGGTTCTAATTGGTTATCTTGGCTTGCTTATAAATTAGGGTTATCTTTTCAATGGGTGTTTTTCCGATACAAATTCTAGTTTTTCAGGAAAAAGTAATTATTTTTATAGATAGTGTCCAGTTTCTGATGCAAAACTAGGGCGTAGTTTCTTCTCTGTTCATAGAAGCAGGTTTGTTTGAGTACCGGTACTGTAGATAACATAATTTAAATATGACAAGTACGCAATCAGTGAACCACTGTTGAAAAGTGACATGACTCTAACTTATTCAGCCACTCATTTAACTTTTCGCAACTTGTTTACAGCAAATGTTGTTTAGAAGTATTAGAAATATATTCTGTATGATATTGTATATATATATTTTTTAAAGTGTATGCCTAAACAGTGTATGCCTAAACAGTGTATGCCTAAACAGTGTATGCCTAAACAGTGTCATAGGATCTAGTGGACAACTGGATAATAATCTTTAGCTATATGTAATGCTATTTGTGTCATTTTTATTATTACTTTGATATCATTATTACAGGTTGTCTTTTTAATTATCTAAATTAGGATTTTTTTTGAATGTTAATTGATTTTAAGTATGCAGTTAATGATATTGTACTTGTCTATGTAATAATATCAGGAATGTATTAATACAAGAGAGTAATTTATTGCTTATGAACGTTAAGGATATTCCCTGGGAAAATATATTGTACAGTAAAGAAAGAAAATACATGTAATATTACAACAATCGACAGATGTACACATTATGAAAACAATCTGCATATTTATTCTATTAGAATGTTAACATAATTAGGAATTTCCCACGAGACCATAAATTCTACGTTCATTTATCTCTGTATAAATTAGTTTTATCAACTTATCCCAAATAATTACTGTTATCAATACTCAGGAGAGATTGCAGTTAGTGTTTTTCTCTATAACTCGGCAAAGTATAAACAATGACAGGAAATCGTAAAATTGGCAAACTGTCAAGACTTCTTCAAACAGGAATGTGTGGTTTTGAGGATGTACCACGCTGAGCTGTGGCAGGATTTGTTTGGACATTAGACATAGCCTGGAATTGGTATATGTTTTACTACCTGACAGTATAACTCAATATTCCCTAATAGACCGACCATCTTCTTGTCAGGCCCTGTTTTTCATTTCAACAATAAATTAGAGGAAATTACATTAGGAAAATGCATAAATTGCCTTATTTTCTGCAGTACCGGTATTTCAAATGACTAAATGTGTTAACTACAATGTTTCATAGATATTCATAATTCAATAGTTGTTATAACTTTGAAACTTGCAAATACAATATGCTAATTTATGTTTCTAGCATTTAAACCAATGGCACACTATCAAAATTGAATGTTAATAGGTTTTGTAACATCTGTTTCTGTTAAGTCCTCTACTTACTTTCATATGGTATAACGAAGTATCTCAACTTTAATGGGGATATAATTTTGCCAGTCATCAATGTTCTGGTACAACTAAGTGGTACATTTCTATTTTTACTTCTTAAGTGATTTGAGAACTTCGTATGTTCCTCAAGTCGTCATCAGCCAACTAATTACAGCACTCCACAAAGCAGGGAAAATGTAGGCTAATGGTATTAAGACTAGGAAAGAATCAACTAAGACGGTCATTTTGCCTTCAGTTGAGCTGATACTTCATGAAGCCAAGCTTGGAAATACAGAGATATGTCATTTCTCTTCATTTGGCTGAATGCCAAGCTCATCACAATTTCCCACAAACGATACAGTCAAGTTTATTTTTAAACAGATCACTTTGTTTGTTGAGACAGAAAGGTTGCAATGGGCAGCTGTATGTGTGTATGCTTTGATGCACATGTGGACTACAATTCTGTCTGTAACAATTAAAGGTGTGAGGTATCTCCTGATGAAATGATCCTTGTCAGGGATAAGACACAGATGGGCTATTGGTTCGATGAAGAGGCTGCAGTTACCCTCTAGACAGACCAGCCCTGTGTATAGCTCTTGTTGTTGTTGATGTACAGTAAAGATGGTATCTGTCTTGAGAACAAAGTGCTTTGCAGAGTAGGCAAAGAAAAAGATAGATGATGATCTACAGGCTGGCTTCGCAAATTTACGCTTTGGATATTATTTTCTAAAATTTAGAATTATCGATGGAGGTCATTATAAGTTCTCTGGGTGTATGTTGATAGGTGGCTTGGTTATCTTTGGACCTTCTGTTAAGTAGAGTTCAGGGGTTTTGGATGGTCCAGGTTGGAGATTGATTGTAAGCGGTTCATGACAAGATGAGCCAATGGTTCCAGGAGGAATGTTCTCGTGTGACACGTGATAATGAATTATTTCAGAAACCTAGTGCTGGAATGATGCCATTATCTGGCCACGGTTCCGAGTTCCGAGCATTCCGGGATATGACCTCTGTCTTGGAGGAGCAAAAGTTCATTGCGAAGGATACCTTCAAGGATACCAACGAGAACTCTCTAATGTTTTTTAATGACAATCATGATTGTAAAGATTCACAAACCTGAGTATCTCATCTGTTGAATGTGGTACAGAAAGAAAACGAAAATGCTCATAGCTTTAGGATGTTTACACAGATTGAAGATTCAAGAGTTGAGCTTAAACTCCGTAGGATAGTGAACACATTATTCTCATATTTATGAAAACATTAAAGAATCAAGGCAGCAACATTGTGAAGAGTTTCCGATGAACTTTGTGTGGACATAAAGAATTACACCAAGGGAGCTCTGCGCAACACCTTTGACCAGAAGCACATACATGGTGCTTGGAAGTGCTGTGCAAGGAGTCAATGATGCCATATTTGTGCATATCGTGCATATCACTTTCTACATGGTATGTCCAACAATCATCGTATTCCTAATGCAGAAGGCGCTCCGTAGAGCCACCACGTACCAAGATCGCAAGCATGTGGAAGCCGTACGCAGTTCAGTACGCTACAACCGCCGCAGATCCGCCGTCACTGAGGTAAGACTTCGGACATGACCGCCATTATGACCATGGGTAACGTTTCTCGAAGCTCTCTTAGCTGCTAAGGTACCATAGCAATCTCTTTGCCGATAGCTAATACATTGCTAAGAGAGTGCTATTGTCACTTAGCGGCTAAGAGAGCTTCGAGAAACGATATCCTGCAATGTACAAACCCTGTATAGAGTTCTCTATTAATCAAAACAATAATTTTCAAATTTTACAGGTATAAATGCAATAACACACATCATGGGAAAGGAATTGGCAAATAAGATATAAGGATATCTTATGCATATATGCCTTTCATAAATTTGTTTCTTGCGAGATTATGTCTTTGCAATAAAGTTGGTTGAATATTTGTAATCATACAGCAAAATAACGATTATCTACCGTACATCGGGAAATTTTCGAGGTGAGGCTTTTTCGTGGTCGGAGACACAAAGAGGTTTCGAGGATTCTTGTTTTCGAGGTTTTCCTGTTTTTATATTAATAAAATTACAACTATCTAGTATAACTTCTACTAATTAAATATTTAGGATACATGTGCTACCTTGCCATCGTATTCCAATTGACCGTGGCGATAAGGTGCAATTACGTTAACAGATTAATCCATTCATTGTGGTATACTGAGGTGGGTGACACTGATTGCCATTACCCTTTATCCTTTATGTCCCTATTTATGACAGAATGAACACAATTTGCAAGTCTCAGCCAGTGTCTTGAAATGGTATCAAAATGTCATTGTTCATGCATTTATAATGTACAGTTGGCTTTGCCGAGCACAATATCAGTTTTACCGATGAGTTTAATAAATTCAGTATTAAATGAACATGATTGTTAGATTCCATTTATCACATAGCTCTAGAAAAACTATATTATCGACTTTCAGCAGTTTGAAACACTGGACGAATCCACCATAACTGTGAAAAAAATATCTCTGAACCAATGTCCATGCAGTTCATGCAGAGGCACGCTCATATAGACTGGTGCCTGTCACATGCCTGTGAAGCAGCAAGCGTGCGTTAACGCAACATAGAT